>JARHVA010002904.1:1417500-1467500 GCA_037957365.1 Torreya grandis
TAAGTGTAAACAACACTTGTAGTGAAATAAAAATATATAAATCATTACGTAAGATAATATTTTTAAAAAATAAAATAAAAAGGGGTAAAAACTTTATTAATCTCAAGAAATCAAGGTACAAAACAACAAAAGTCCGAAGCCCTCAAAAAACAATGAGAACATCAAAAAAAGACAACCACCCGACATCACTCACCTATACCACTCATGTCATCACTCAGAATCCTCTCCATATTCTAACCTACCTCCTTGGGCAACTGCACCCAGTCATCCACCTTCCCCCCCTCCATCCCCTCTGAGGCCTACTTGGCCAAACAATCTACCACCCTATTCCATTCCCTTAGAATGTGGACAAAAATCACCGAATCCATAAGTGAGCTAATCTGTAAAATCTGTTGCACAACCAAGGAGAGCTGCCAGCTCACATAAGTAATTTTCCTATCCAGGATCATATTGATCAAAATTTGTGAGTCAGCCTCACATATCACCCTTCACCATCCTAACTCATAAGCTCTCTGCAATGTGTATAAAACAACTAGTCCCTCCATCCTATTGACTATCTGCTCCCCCATATGAGCTGAGAGAATAAAAACTACCAATCTCGAGGCATCTCTACCAATCTCGCTGATACCATCCGGGCCAGGGTTACCCCTAGAGGAACCATCTGTGTTAACTTTTATAAAATCCTTGGGAGGAGGCATCCATCTCCCACTCCTCTAAATCTGCTACTTCCCCCCACCGCTTCTCCTAATGTAAGCAACGATTGGTGAAATTCCCTGCATACCAAGCCTGTCAACCAACTCAACATCCCCCTTAGCTAGAGGCAAAATGACCTCGCCCTTTGCTTTGATCATTTCTTAGACCATTCTAATAATTTGATTCCACACCTGTTGAACTCCTAATTTGACATTATTAAAGATTCTTTAGTTTCTCTCTAACCAGACCTGCCAAAGCAGAAAAATCAGATCAGCATACTAGGTATCCTACAAGAAGCATGCAACAGAGGGTGGTCTACCCATATTCACCCAAAAATCAGCAAGAGATGAGGTGTGCACGCACTGACATTTCCATATGCCCCACCAGGCATGCCAAAACTATCAAGTGAATGGGCATCTAAAAAATAGATGAGGTGAGTTCTCTTCCTCATCAACACACAAAACACATCACGAAGGACTGACAAAGCCCCTCTTACAAATGTTCTCCCAAGTAAGGCAGTGGTTCTAGGCTAGCATCCATATAAAATAATTGCACTTCAACCATGAGAAGCTGATCTAGGCCCTTCTCCACCAAGGAACCTCCCTCCCCTCAGTGAATTGTTGTGTAACCAGCTCCTGGTATCTAGACAAAACCGTATATTTCCCTTTGGGGTTAGGGGACTAGGCCAGCTCATCGACTCCCCTAAGAGCGCAATAGTTTTGACCAGCAAGGATCAAGTATAGATCCATGAATTTTGCCTCCATATCCATAATCAGCCACTCCTTTGAGTGCTTCCACCTCACTTCTGTTGACTGGTTATAAGGGAGGAAGGTTTTGAAGTCGCTAATCTTATTCCATCTGGCCTCATAGAATCTCTGGGAAAGTGCTTACAGATGAGGATACTGAGTAATGATGGGGGAAAAGTCATCCCAAGAGTCATGCCAAAATTGCACCTCCATCCCCCCTTGTAGATCTAGAAAAGAGCCCTCTTAATCAAGGCACCTCCTTTCTTAAGCATATCCCAAATCACCGAGCCACTCCTCGATAAGCTGTACCTAGGTAGATCCTACTGGGGAATACCAAGAAAATACTTATGAGATAGGATTTTGGTCTAGACCCAGTCTTGTTCCATGCACTATCTCTAGTACAGCTTGGCCACCAATGCTATACCAATAAGCACAGACTGTCTAAGCCCCAAGCTGCCAAACCTTTTCGGACTACAAACAATCTCCCACCTGATGAGACTCCACTTCATCGATGACAAGTTACTAGCCCACAAGAACTATCTAGCCATAACATCAAGATCCTTAATAAAACTACCAGGTGTTACCTATAGCATGCACCTATAGAGAGGGAGGGCCTAGACCACTGACTGAATCAATTAGACCTAGCCTGTAAAAGACAACCACCTATGCATCCAGTGATTCACCTTGGTCCAAAATTTATTTAGAATTACCTACCATGACTCCTTAGATTGTCTCCCTAAAGTAATAGGGATCCCCAGATATGTTAACTGAAGGCTTCCAATTTGAAATCAGAGAATATCTGCCACTCTCCATTGAATAGCCATAGGCGTGTTGAAGAAAAATATGGAAGACTTCTCCTCATTTATAACTTGTCCTGAGGCCACCAAGTAGGCACCCAAATAATTTCAAATATTACCTACCTCCCTAATGGTGGCCATGCCCATCATGGCAACATCATCCACAAACTGAAGGTGAGAAAGAACCGAAAGGCCACCTCCCCATCTCCAACCTTGGATCCTGCCATCCCTGGTATACCCTCTTATCCACTGACCAAGACCCTCAACCAAGAGAATAAATAGGTAGGGAGATAAAGGGTCTCCTTGCCTCAATCCATGTGACGCCCCAAATAGATAAGAATGCTCCCCATTGACCAGGACTGAGAATGAGGTCAAAGTTACATAGCTCATAACCCACCTAATCCAATCTCCCTCAAAACCAAAAGCCTCCAAGACCTTCTGAAGAAAGGACCACCAAACTATGTCATACGCCTTGGACATGTCCAACTTGATAAACATAGCCTTCTCTCTTGACCTGGTCATAGAATGGATAGCCTCCATAGCCACCACAATCCCATCTAGAATATGTCTGCCCTCCACAAAGTTGCTTTGCTCTTTAGAGATTAGCACCTTCAACCACTTTTTCAACCTTTTGGCAATAAGCTTTGATATAATTTTATAAATTACATTACAAAGGGAGATGGGGCAAAATTGGCTGAAGTGATCAGCCCCCTCTCCCTTTGGGATGAGGGCCAGGAAAGTAGAATGCAGGGCCCAAAGCATCTATTTGTTATTCTGGGACTCTTGAACCACCACCAGTAAGTCATCTTTAATGATCTCCTAGAATTCCTGATAAAATTCAATTGGGAATCCATCTGGTCCTGGAGCTTTTCCTTTCTTCATCAAGAAAACAATCCTTCTTAGTTCTTCTAATGTTATTGGCCTCATCAACTGCTCCTTCATATCACAAGAAACTATGGAGGGGATACAAGATAAAATCAAGTATTCTGTAGCCACGTCCCTCTACCCATATTTATGGAAAAGGGAGCTAAAATACTACCCAGCCTCATTACAAATATCTCTTGTAGAAGAGACCACCTCTCCCCTTTCTGTAACCAAAGATGTGATCACATTACCATGCTACCTGGCTTTGACCGAATTAAAGAGGAAAGTGATATTCTTGTCTCCTTCCTGAAGCCAATCAATCTTGGCCTTCTGCTTCTAGAATATTTCCTCTCTCAACTCCCATTCCTATAATTTTTTGATCACCCTCTCTTCCTCCTTCAGCAAAAAACTTAGACAGTCCCTCTTCTCTAATCAGTCTAGTAATGTCATTTAGCTCTTTTTGCACCTCCTTCTCCTGAAAGATGTTCTTGAAGCACTACTTGTTCCATCTCTAGAGCTATTATTTTATGAATTAGAGGAGCTTTGTGAACACATACATTGCAGTCCCCTTTGTAGGTCTCTCAGCTCTCCACCAATCAGTGATGTGCCCAAACAGGTCCTGGTATCTTAGCCACATAAGCTGAAATTTGAAAGGTGGCTTTTGTTGTCTCTAGGTGGAAGAGATAGTAAGCTTAATTAGCCAGTGATCTGATCCATACCAGTCTAAAATCTCAAAGCTTAAAGACCACCTACCACCCACCTAGAAACATGAAGTCAAAAATCTATCAATTCACTCAGCAATGCAGCTATCTCCCAACCTTTTGTTATTCCATGTGAACCGACCATTACTTGGTTTGATGTCCACCAGGTTGAGTTCTAAAATATTATCTCTGAGTAGAAGAGATGATGGTTCCAATATAGTGTTACCACCCCTCTTTTTTGAAAGGTCCAAAATCACATTAAAATCTCCAGCTATGATCCATGGCAGGTAAGGAAACTCATTGTGAACCAGCTGAATGTTGTTCCAGACCAAAAGCTTACCTTGAAAATCATTAGGAGCATAGACATTTGATAGGAGAACATACTCCCCTAAGTTCATACATAAGGTGACCAGAGATAATGAAGATCTGAAGACGATCCAAGCCACTGGTTGAACCTTACGCGGATTCCAGAGACAAGCCAATCCACCCGCTACCCCATGGGCCCCAATGCATTGACATAAACCCTGCCCCCATAGCCTAGGTGTAATAGTCATCATGTACTCCACTAAAACCTTAGTTTATTGAAGAAAGAGAATATCTAGACCATGACTTCTTACTAAATCATGAATAGCTTTTTGTCTAGGGCCGTTATTTAGGCCCCTAACATTCTAGGAAATTGTGATCATTTTGAGGAAGGCAAGAAATGTGCGTCTAAGGTCTTGACCAACCTAGACTCAAATTCTCCCCAATCATATTTATCCACTCCATGTCCTTCTTTCACCCCACCTTCATGATTTTCTCTGTAGCTCCCTTCTTACCCTCCTTTTGAAGAATACCCAGGCAAGGAGGAGCCTTCCCTCTCTTTTCTGCCTCTACCACCTCCAGTTGTGTTGGACTCTCCCCAACCTCTGCTCCCTAAACTGGCTCACCTATTATTTCAATTAAATCATGCACTCCCCCCTACCCATCCAAGTTCATAGGTAAGGGGGCATCCTTTGATTACCTTATATGAGAAGATGTAGTATTGTCTGCCTTTTTGGGCTCCTCCACCATCTGCTCTCTGTTGATTAGTCCTGGGATAATCTCTTGTTGTCCTAATACATCCAATATTTCAAATCTATTAAATGAGTCATCCTATTGTCTCTCCATTAAGGATCATTTATGCCCTTTGCTTTTGCTCTGGTCCTTAACTTGCACAAATCCCTCAGAGTCCTTATCTCCACCAGCCCCACTCCTCTTCCCTTTGTTAGCATCCATGGAATTATTCATTGGAGGTAGGGGTGAAGGTTGTTGTTCCTCTATTTTAGCCTTCAAGCACCTTCTCACCAAGTGTCCATACTCATGACAAAGGTGGCATCTAAAGAGTAAGGTCTCATAATCCAATTGTTGTATCCAGGAATGTGATCTAGCACACATTTCTATCGCATCTGGCAAATCTTTACTTAAGTCAATTTCTACACAAATTCACGCAAATGTCATGATTTTCTCACCTAAAGTTTGTGAGGATGACCCCACTAGTTTTCCAAGCATTAATGCTATCATCAATAGAACATCTTCCTAACAACATTTAATCGACATTCAAGGAAGGCGAACCCACACTAGAACCCTGTTCGACAGTTCCTTAGTAGGGTTAAAACTAGCATGCCATGGTTTCACAAAGAGCCCAACCTAGTTGTAAAAGTACGGTCCACCTTCAAATAACCAAACAATTAAATGTGACCATAAATAAGTTGTTAGAAAGTAGCACAACCTCCATCTCCCCCTCAAGCTCCCATACTCTATGAGCCCAATTCTCTAGAAAAGGTAGAGATACTCTCAGCCCCAAAAACTTGCAGTATAGTGAATGTTTGGCATAATACTCCACATCCTCAACTATCATATCAAAAGGAATAACAAGTTTAGGTCTCTCCTTACAATGTTCTAGGTAGCCATTGATTTTTGTAATTATTGAAACCCCTATTGAACCATTGTCCTGCGCCCCTGTATTCTGGCTTAAAATAGAAAAATCCTTCATTCTGGCTTCCTGCCTCTATGAAAAACTGCCTACCACTTCACTGAAGCTCCTCTCCCCCTTGGTTTTAAGCTATTCCTATTATTCCATCCCTACACTCCAATAGAGACGTCTCCCCTCCATCACTAACCCCACTCTTTCTCTTCACC
The DNA here is from genome assembly GCA_037957365.1 of Torreya grandis. Taxonomy (NCBI): domain Eukaryota; kingdom Viridiplantae; phylum Streptophyta; class Pinopsida; order Cupressales; family Taxaceae; genus Torreya; species Torreya grandis. Next base: position 1,423,462 of record JARHVA010002904.1, read on the forward strand.
TGCCTCATTCCCACACCACTCCTGTGCAGCCTCTGTGAATGCAATCACAAACTAGGGCATGGCTGCCCTAGCTTGGTGGCGAGTTGTAGTGCTCACCCCTTCCCTCCATCACCAGTTCTAAATAGATATATTATGTAAGATAATATTACTATAATACAAAAAATTATATAATATTAACACTAAAACTCAACAATTACATACAACTCATAACATATATATAGTTTAGAATGGTAGATCATGAAAAACAAAAATGAAAACTTATTACAAGATTGATTTAAGCACATTATTTAAGGTCATTCCAAAAAATTATATGCCAATAAAAGTAATGAATCCATTGGATAAATTCCTTAATATTTTGTGATAATTACAATATGAATTATCATCATAATTCCTATGAAATGATATTGGATTATCAAATATTCTTACATAAGGTAAATTAATCATGTTATATTGAACAAATATCCTCAAAAAATTGTGTACACATTCACTAATCCTAGTAATTTTCTTACACTACCTTTGTTGACGTAATATAATATTTTTATATTTTTTATATAATTGACTATATTATTAAGCTCATTAATTAATTTAAATACATTCTCATTAACTATAATAATAAAAAATTTCTTATTTATAGTTTGAATCCATTATAAATGTGAGAATTTTACCCACAATTAAGTACATTTTCATCTATAATTTTGACCTTAAATTCATTAACAACATGGATAATTTCATCAAGAGTGACAAGTCTTGAATACCATTTTATACATGATAATTAAAAGAAAAATATTGGAAAAAATAGATTTAATCTCATGACAAGTTGATTGATAAGTCATCTTGCTAACACTAATATCAAAAAGAAGTACATACTCATGAATGGTTTGAGTTGATGTCTAAAAGTGTATCTATATTTTCATCCATAGTAGAGTACCACAATATTTAGGAAGCTTCATTTCATAGAAAGGAAATAAATCAACTTTGAGATTTTAGATATTGGTTACTCTTATTCCTACTTAAGTAGTAATCTAAAAATTGTTGAGATTGAAAAAAGAGAAAGAAGAAATGAAATTTAGAAAAATAATGAAATGGGCAATGCACCAAAATAGTGTATCTCAAACCCACCCAAAATAAAATATACATAGAACCAAGGTTATAACTCCAAAAAATTTATTAAAAAATTAGATTGCAAGATGGAAAAAATATAAATAAATAATCAGAACATAAAAAATCACATAATTTATATAAATTTTAGATTAAACTACATGGTTAAAATATACACATTTATAAAAATGAACATATAAAATAAATTATAGAAATGGTTATGGAAATACATTCATATTGGGTCTCTACTAGAATATTGAATAAAATTTCCATAGGCCAAGGATAATACTAACTGGGAGACTATACTCATTTATAAAAAATGTAGCTAGAAGAGACGTGAATGAACTTGGAAATGCTTAATTGCATGCCAAAAAAACACAACCAACATAAAATGTATAAATCTACCTAAAATATCCACACCTCTCAATGTTTTCCTCCTTATAGAAATATTCCCATGCATTCAAATATGGTGGAACATCCAAGCCAAAATCATTTAATTCCACCATTTAAATCAGCTTGTCTTGCAAGACTTTAATAATTTAAATTCATACATTCTTAAATCTTTTAAATATCATCCTCTTTAACATTCCAATCCTATGGATTTCATTTTAATCTTTAAAATCTCAAAATACTTAAAAAAAAATTAAAATTATTAAATAAAGACTTTAATTTTTATAAAAGTAGCCCATATTCTTTAAATAAGAGTTTAAAATGGCTCAAATTACTCTGATTGGGCATGTATAGTCTTTTATATATAAATTCATAAAGCCTTTTTTTTTATCAACGCTCAAGAATTAAAATGTCTCAGCTCCTTACACCATATATTGCTTATGATGAAATGGTAGTCTGGCTTAACATTAAAAAATGTTAAGGCAAATTTGACCAAACAAAACCATCCCAACTAGATTTTCAAAAATAATGACAATACCTTTAAAAACTGATAAGGCATATAGACAACTTTATTATTAGAATACTAATTTACTACAAAAGCTTCAGCTTAATTACCTATCTAATTAAATAGAATATACATAGTTACTCTTCTTATCCTCTTTAATTTTGCTTACATTTCTCTAAGGTGAGTTAGAAAAAAGCCTAACTTTTTTCCTACATCTAACCATATTCCATTCTTCTTTTTTACCCAGAACATCTAAAGCTAAACATACCTCTCCTTTTCCCTCCTTGGATTTGCCTCTAGACACTTCACTCTTATTTACACTATTACCACTAAAACTAGTTAACTCTTTCTTATTAGTAGATTTAACCATCGATGTAGCCTTATTTAAATTCAACTTTAGGACCTTACCTTTAGAATGATAAAAAAAACTATCAGATAATGAAAATTAACCTCCTTTCCCCATGATGACACCAAATTGCACTTAGTTTTCTAGCAAGAATTAGAAAGATGACCAACCTAAAAATAATTTCAGCATCTAAAAGGAATACCTTCAAAATCTAAGTTTTGCATCCAACTCCTCTCTTGCACTTTCATCTCAATCCTTTTGGGAAGATCTTAAGAAATATCTTAAAAAACAAAATCCTTACAAAAGTAGTCCAAGATAAATTCAATGAAAAAGCATCAAATCCTAACAGAGAACTTAACATAGATCCAATGACTAAAAGACCAAAAACTGACCAAAATTGAAGTGGGAGATAAGGAAATCTCACCCAAACTGGATGCAAATAAATATTTTCTATCAAGGGGTTAAAATTAGGTGTCTAGGGTTTCATGAGAAAAATCTGATTTTCAAATCTGTAATTTTTAATTAAAAAAATCTTATCTTGATTAGCCAAAACATCAAAGGTTACAATAAAAAAACCTCTAACAGAGGGATATATTTCCATAGTCCCTGCTAAGATTGATCTCCAAGAATCTAAAATCCATTGATGAAGAGCAGAGAGAGAGAGGGATATAACCTATCAAAATGATAAAATAGACCCCTCTCTATAAACCACAATTTACCTTCCAACACCTCTTCTAAATCTTTGTTTTCAAAATTGACAATTACCAGTTTAGAAGGTGAAACCCTTACATGATCCATCACTAGATCTAGTAAAACAACATTAGATTAGACTACCAATTTTTGTGGAGAAGGGAAGCATAAATGAACCCACATATCCCTACCTAATGCCTTAAACTACCACCCTCTGACCAATCACCTGAGGATTTAAGGCTCATGAGATTCCCTTCCCATCCCTTGAAATAACTACCACCTTACCAAGCTCCTACAAAGTTTGCTCCCTCCACCAAAATTCCTCCTACATAGACCCCACATTCTACCCCTGACAATCCTCAAACCTTGAGAAAATCTTCTTGTCCACATGTGCCCCTAGCCTAAATATCATCGCTAAAGCTGGATCCTTCCTTGCACTCATTGCCCTAGTAACTACCATAATCGTAGATGTGATAAGTGCAGAAGCTCTAGGAAGGGAAAAGTTTTTTGAAGGATCCCATTTATTATCATCATAAAGCCTTTTTAAATAAAGGTATATGGATTTAATATAATTTTTTTTACTAATATAGATCTTTGATAATTAAATTAAAGGTGGAATATGCATTAAAATTAATACTTAGAATAATAAAATGATAGGGCTACCACAAATGCCATGGTGGAAAAATATAGTGAACATCTCACAGAGCATAATTTTTTAACAATTTCATTTGTTCTTTGTTATTTTTGATGTAATTTTATAAATGTGACTTTGATAATATTTATTTTAAAATAAGTTTATACATCAACAAATAATGTTGTAAAATAATGTATATATCCACATGGTAAATAATATAATCAATCAAGTGAAAAATCCTTAAAGTTTCATGGGAATAACTTAGTCAATTATCTATCATCAGAATAAAAGACTAAATAAGAGGCATAATAGGTTATAACATGATGAGAATATATTTCAAATCTATTGAGCAATTCTAAATTTTTAGTAATAAAACATATTGGAATGGATATGCAAACACTTTGTAACCCAATGGGCTTTATAAAAATATGATTATAAGTGATCTTACTATTTAGATTTTGATAACCTTTATAAAGAGTTTTTGATAACTTTTATAAAGAGTTTTGATTTTGTTTTAAAAGTCATGTAATGCATGAATCATGTTTGTCATTTTATAAATTTCAATATAAATAGAATTAAAATAAGTTGGAATAGAATAAACTTAAAAAATAGAAATATTAGTAACATGTGAAGTAATTTTAGAAGAATTATAAAAAATATATGATTAAAAAAGAGGAATCTTATAAATATTTTTAGAATTGGAAGAATTTGAGAAAAAATGGGCTAGATTTTGATAAACCATACAATAATTTAAGCAATAAGAAAAAAAACATAAACTTCAGCATTCGCATATTAAGAATAAATTTTATAAATGACTATATAAGAACAATAAGTTGTAAATTTTCAATATTCTTACTTAAACATTAAGTTTCTACCTGGAATATTTAAAAAAAATTCTCTAAATATTGAATCATACTCATCATTATAAGCATTCATATATTTATTATCTACGTTATATAATATTTCTTCAATTCTAACCCTATCTTTAACCCATGGATAATATTATATATTTTTTACTTAATAAATATTTTAATAATTTCATTAATCCAAATTATTCATTATTTTTTTCTAATACAAGTTTCCTAGAATGTCTAATATTTTCAACCCTATCATATTAATATAGGAAATCTTGTGGATCATGAGCTAATTCACATAAATTCTCAATTTGAGATAAATTTATAACATTATTACTAATAGGAACATCTTTCCAATCATTTTCAATATATAATATAAGTTTGTAATCTTCATTATTTATCTTTTCAAAATTTATTTTATTTTTTAAAAAAATTTGAGAATTAAGAAAAGTATTTTCAAATTCTATTTTCTTTTTTAATAAATTTTGAGAATTAAAAAAAAAAAGTATTTCATTAAATTCATAGGATCTCTATTAGTTTTAACATTCTTATTAGGTATATATTTATATATAATCATTTTAATGGCATAAATAAAAAATGGGTACACATCATATAAGCACTTTAGATTTTGAAAATAGTTTTAGAAAGAATAAGCCTACGATTTAGAAATAAATTAAAAAAATAAGAGATATTAGGTATAAAAAATATGTGTAATAAAAATGAAAAAAAACAATATGTAGCCTAATATGAATAAATAAATAAACTTTAGGTTTCATAAAATATAATGTGTGTTTAATAAAATGTAATATAGATAAATTGATTTCAAGTAAATTTTTTAAAAAAATTGAAATATAATTGATCGATCTAAATAACATCCAAAAAAAAAAAAACAAAAAACAAAAAACAAAAAACAAAAAACAAAAAACAAAAAACAAAAAACAAAAAACAAAAAATGAAAAACAAAAAACAAAAACAAAAAATGCCTAAACTAAATTTAATTAGTTAATTTAAATTGAAAAAAAGGGTAAACACATAAGGTTTAGTACTATTTTATTTTATTTCATGATTATTGTAAATCATTATAAAGTAGTAGGATAAATTTGCACTTATAAATTTCAATAAGATAACCCATAAATTGATGATGATATGAGAAGTTTGTCTTGACTACACAATTGCACTCTTAAGAGTCCAAACCATCCTATCATTTTGGACAAAAGTGCATACATTACAAAAATTATTTGAAAATTATTTTCACCTAAATAAAACCTCAAAAAAATATTGGTTTTTTCTAGATATTTATTTTTGATCACCTATAAAATATAATTATTATTCTCACCCTAATTTGGCATTAATATTTAAAAAAATTAAGGAAAACAACCTATCTTTCATGTGTACATTAAACCAAAAAATAATAAATATGTCTTGATATATTTTATGCCCATAGACATTAATAATATTGAAAATAATTCTTCAATTATCTGAGAAGCTCCAATAGCATGCAAGTCAATGTATTTTGTTTTGTGTCTAAACATACAATTTTTTGATTAAATGAATGCTCTAATGAATCTTTTATTTCATATATAATTATTGCAAGTGCTCAATTGATTCTTATGGATCATATATAAATATTTATTGTGTCTAAATAAACTAAAATTATTTTATTGTCATATAAATTTTGAATTTTAGTTAGACACCATTTACATCAAATGGTCATAAGAAAAAAAGGCGAGACAAAGTATGTGAGTCCAATCTAGCCATAAGGGGCCAAAAAAATATCTTAAGACCATATCAATTCTCTATAAAATCCTTATAACTATCTACATGTTCTGTAAAATCAATATATAATGTGGGAAATAAGAGGGGAGAGAATTTGATAGTTGGAGGGGACTGGGAGAAGGGTCAAAGACCATTAGAAGCAAAAAATGCATGCTAATAGTACCTACCTTAGATAAATAATAAAAGTATACCTAAGCATCCTAAAATCATAAAATTTAATGATTAATAAATACATAATGTTCATTTTTAGTTGACTATAGTTTGTAAATTGAAACATAACTAAATTCACACCATGCACACAAAATGTGTTACCCTTTACATGCCTCTTCAACACTATAATTATGTATAATCATGCTATGATAAATTGTGTTTTATTATTTACTTTAAAAAACATTATTGAATTATGTATTCATTATAAGAATAATAAAGCCTTCATAGATGTAGTAGATTATAGTGTTATTCTATTTTGTATGTAACATATTGTTTTAATTCTTAAAATTTATCTTTAATGCAATGGTGGGGTGTAGTATAAGAGGGTATGTGTGGAATTTATCATAGGTATTGATAATTCATATTTATTTTAGTTATTTAATATTATATTATGCATATTTAATTCACACATCATCTAAACTTATTTACCAGTCTTAAATGTCAAATAACCTAGTTTTTTTTGGTGTCAAGTCAAGTCATGAATTAGAGAGGCAAGATTGTGTTTGTTCATATATAAATTTATATTAAACATTTATGAGGGGAAGTAAATTATTAAAATTCTTCATCTATAATTTTCAAGATTAACCAAAATGTTTCAACTCAAGATCAATGCCTTAAACATTATCAAGGATATTTTAAAGAGTATGATCTAATCATTAATAATCAATTACTTAATGAACTAATTATAATAACCCCAACATTCCAATTTTATGTAAATTTTATTTCTATGATTTATTACCACAATTATCTTTCCCATGATTCATATCAAGGGTCCACACTTGCCATGCAATATGGATACTAGAATAATCGGTGTAAGAATAAATATTTTCCCTTGTCAATTAACATATACCTTTATAAATATGTGGAATAAGAAAGGTTGTTGAAGTAAACAATATTGAGACACATGTATAAATTTTATTTTAATGTCACATGATAAAAAAATACATCAATGGACATGAAATATATATCTTATTCATGTCACAAGAAAAAAAGATATCATTTATAATTTTATTGAATTATTTATGTTATAAGAATATCAACTTTGACATGTAATTAATAGATGTAAGAGGTCATATAAAAAATATAAATTTAAAGTATGATTGCTCTAAAATAAAAATAATCTCTCATTTAAATAATGAAAATTATGAATAACAATGATTTAATTAGTTTAACCATTTAATAAGCATGTAAAAAAATCAAATTACAAAAAACAATACCTAAAAATAACACTAGATATATAATAATCCATAAATTTTATAAATAACACTAAATATATAATAGTCCATAACTTTTATATCATCCCAATTCATGAAAAGTATGCCCTAATCATCCTCATAATTAATATCTTTATGAATTTTACCCATTCATCTTTATATACTCTATGCATCCACTAAACTACTTTGATGCTAAGCGAGAGTTCCCAAAGATACCATGTCCCATTCAAATTCATTACTTTATTACAATTCGATCCATGGATAACTCTTATAATTATTTTATGGATTCTACGTACTTAATGGCTTAGAAACCAAGTTCAACATGTGAGAACTAATATGATATAATTAAGACCATAATTATTATATAATACATCCACATAGTATATAGTAGTAATAAAAATCTAGCCTCATTAAACTAATATGCTTATATATTTGATCAACATAAGAAACTTATAGTTATCATCTTTCATTAATTATTTTAGTAAAGAGGAGAAGCCTTCAAAAGTAGTTGTATTCACATAATTTAAGTAGATTATATATCTCTTTATTTATAATCTATGTTTTCTTATTTATCATTCAATAAATAGTGATTTATTACATCTATTTAAAAAAATTATTTAATTTCATTTTTTATTCCTCATATAAATACTTTTCAATTTATCATTTATTTATTTGGAATATCTTCAAACAATTACAATAAAGACTTACATTATAAATTTCATTTTACTTTAATAAATTATAGTTTCCCCACAATTATATTTTATTTCCCCTTTTTAAATGAAATGGTAAATGACTCAATTATATTTCCTATTAGTCTTCCAAATTATTTTTGCATAAACCTTTCTAAATCATTTATCCAAAATAAATATATCAAATATGTTTATATTTTTAAACTATATTTTTTGGACAAAACAATAATGCCACCCTAAAAATATATACAAATCCCATATCTCATAATAATCACTTAAATGATTAAATTTGTCACTAAATTCACAATGAATAACACATTAACCAAAAGGAATAATAATAGTTTTATAAAAATAAAACTAAGTATAAATAGTTTTTAATGTTACTATCATTCAAATATCTTTCATTATTTCTAGATGGATAAAGGAATAAATGTATAAATGAAAATTAAGAAATTTAGATAAACTTGTAACAATATGCTTCAAACATATATGATATTTTATTTGCCTAATAGTGAGGGAAGGTTTCATGTATACAATTTTGGAATTGAAAGCTCTAAATATAATGGCCTATTTGATTCTATAAACTATATTATTGTATTCTTAGTATAATAATGCACACATTTTCCTTTTATCCTATTTTAGATTTAATCCATAAAATTTGAGACTACATCATCCCCACTCATAACTACAACTGGCTAAAAAAAACATCTCTTTTTAATTACTAATTTCCACTTCTTCATTAGTTTCCCTACTCATCACATTCATCACATCCATAAAAATATCTACCACAGATATATATGTATCCATTTTATTAGCCATGTGTATGTGTATGCTTATGGGAGGAGGAAGGAGTATATAATTACCCAATCAATTATCTCATGAAATGTCTATTTGGAATATAATTTCTTCATAAAAACTTGTTATAGACACTAAAATGTAGTATTATAAAATTTGAAATGTCAATTTTGACCTATCATTACATTACATGAATTATGCATATACATATGTCTCTTCCATATCCTTATCTCCTATCTACTTATACGCTATGGGCCCGACCTTCCTAATTTGATATCAATTGCCTAACATAATTCTATAGCATGTGCCTAACCTTATGTTGAGATCAACATACCCCCATTTTTTGAAAAATGAGGACCCTTGCTCAAATTCTATAAATTTGTGATTTAAATTAAACACCCCACTTAACCAAAATGCATTATTTGAATATCATGGTTCTCATAATGTTTACATTATCATGTTAACATATAATCTTCATTTGAATATCATCCACACCACTATATTAATTGACATTTTTGCATATGGTCCTTGTTTTAATTCATCTAATGTTGGTAATGGTTGCTTCATGTGTTTTCAGGTTGTAGGTTTAATGGAGTCCTAATTATATGAATAGTATTTAGGATTTTATGATTTAATGTTAATTTGACCCCTTTTACTAATATTTAGTCTTTGATTGATTAATTGAATCTATGTTTAAAACATGTAAAAAAATTAGTCTAATATGTTTTAGCCTAAGTCCTTAAATAGATTCAAATTTATGTGGGAGCACTTTATTATATTTTAAACTTAGTTTAAATTTTATCCTGAAGATTTAATCGTGTTTATTAACAAGACTAAAATATTAGTCTAAAAAATTATCCTAAGACTCTTTATATTATCCTTACGTAGTTTATGTTCATTGCTTGAAAGAATGAATTAATGTCAGGATGCCAAGTGTCAATATCTTGGGGGCTTGAGTCAAAGATCAATGGTATGTGGGTGCCCACCTAGGTCAAATTATCAAAGGCCTTGATAAAAAATGTGAGAGTGATAACTATCATGATCTTGGTGGTAAATTAAAGATCCAATAGTGAGCGAAGAGTCAAATTATCAAAAAGCTTGTGAAGGAATGTAGGAGTGACAAGTATCATGATCTCAGTGAGTGATCAAACAAATCAATGGTTCATGTTAGGTGTTGTGAATAGGGGTGGAAAGAATCAACAATCCATGTTCATTCATACATCTAATTGATTGATAATGTGAATGAAGGTGGACTTTTCAAAGGGCCTATATCTAATGTGGTAGTGACATGTGTCACAAACATGATGAATTAGATGGAGATCAATGAATAAAATTCAAGCTTCTAAATCAAAATCAATGGTACAGAGTGAGTCAACAATTTAATGAGCCTAGATGTAACGAGAGGTTGTCATGTGGCACAAAGGCATTAAGAGATGGAGTGTGTTTGTAAAGTACATAGAGATCCCACAAAGTTTCCAAGTGGCATACTCTCAGGAGCTTAGATGGAAGATAAATGACCCATGATGAAGTCAAGGTTAGGAAGACTTTTAAGAGATCAATGGTGAAAATTAATTGAGCTTCAAGTTTGCATGAAGTAATCACACATGTCCACAAGCAACAAACGGTTATATTTTAAATAAATAAGTAGTGTGACATGACAACACCACATAAAAAATATACATCAAATTGGAGATCTTGTAGAACCCAACACATAAAAGGTATGAATGTGCAAATCAAATGCAATATAAGTCATAAAAGATCATTGTTCAAACTAGCTGACCAATATTAAAACATTACATAAACCTTTAAAAGGCCCTAAGGTGTATGTATTTCCCTAAATTATCTAAAAAATAACTATAATTGAATCTAAATAGTTGAATTATCATCCCCAATTGGATAATTTGATCAAGATTATAGTAATGGCCACCCATAAGCATATTTTGAAGCAAGATGTCGAGTTATATTTGACAATAGATGTAGAAGGTCATGTATTTAAGGACATAGAGTTTATTTCTACTACTTTAAACATAGGTGATAAAAATTGGTCTAAATCATTTTAGATAATTTAAAAATATCCATCTATCACCAAAGAAGAAGGGAAGATTCTCTTTACAAAAAGGCTCTATGATGACATTGTGGTAATACAAATGAATAGACTTCACTACGTAAAGGAAGCTAAGATAGAAAAGGACATGCTAATCAATGATCATAATCAAAGGAAACTAGAATAAATTTCCCCAATTGCCTTTAATTCCTATTACAAGCTCCCTAAACCCCAAATTGACTTGACCTCAATTAACTCATGGGCTAAGGAACACAATTTGATGGATACCCTTACTGTGTGGTTAGAATGTGGTAACCAAGTTGTTGTGGACCTTGATAAAAAAATTCTTATCAGTCAGTTTAGACCAAGGGTTAGGATGGTAATGATAATGTTGAAAAAATTGTATGGATATGAAACCATAGCTTATGTTTATCCTATGTGGTTACCAATGGTGTATTTCATTGTTAAAAAAGTGATAGTTCCCATTTTGGGTGAGATAATTTGCATCTCTTTGAGAAGACAAATATATGCAATTATGTATAAGAATAATAATGAATTTTTCATGACGTCTTATCTTCTAGATACCCTATGTGTAGCAATAAAGATCTCTAATCAGAGAGAATGGTCTCCAAATGGAACCTAGACCATTTATCAATAATATTCTAAGTTGCACATTTATAAATATAGGGATCACATTTAATTTATATGTGATTGTGTCAATCCAACATTGACTAAAGCTATAACTAGTATCCCTATGTCAAGAATTAGCCCTTTGATCAAGAAATTTGTTGAAACAATGGGGGATATATGGTTGTACCCTGAATACACTATTATAAGGATTGAGGGAACTCAAAATTTTCCTCTTAAGATTCCATTTCATGTTCTTGAAAAGCTAGCAAAGTAAGAGGTGGCTTACCAATTATTCCATGGTATAGATGGCCTTTGTAAAACCAAAATAAAAGGACTTATTGAAAGCTTCCCAATGACAATTGACAAGATTACCTTTAGACAATGGGATCATATTGAGGTAACGTCAAAACATAGACTATCTTTCAATTTAAAAATGGATGAACGTAGATAATGGGAACCTTGTGGAAGAGTTAAATAACATTTAATACTCAAATGTATCTTAAATGTATCATATGATCATGATATTGACACATTTGACCTTGTATATATGAAGGCTTCCTCCTACTTTGAAGTAAATAGGAGATTGAAAGAGTACAACTTCATACCTGAGTCTATACTGAGTAGAGATCAAAAAGTAAATGACAGATGGAAGTGTTGACCCAATTTTGCCCCTCTGGAAAAATCTCGGTCACCTCCTACACCTATTTTGCATGGCTAGTTAATTTCAGGTTGCAAGGTCCACCTTCAAGGTTTAACAGCTCCATTTCAAAGCATCAGCTCATCAACCTCATTCGTTGGCATTCACAGTAGCAAAAGGCAGAGTCTTCAAATGTTCACAAAAGAGGAGAGGAAAAAACTGGGGTGTTTAACACTAAGGCAAAAAGAGGGTAGACATTTAGAAGAATAATGCAGCGGGTGGAAAAATCACCACCCACAACACCAACAGGTAAAATGAGACCACAAATAGATGTAGTCAATAGCAAATTTGCCGCTCACAACACAAGCAGAGAAAAGAAAGGCCACAAACTCATTCGACATCGGCAAAATTGCTGCACTCGACAGATAATTTAGTTGATGTCAGCAAAGCTACCATGGTCAGCAGCCAAATCGGCCGATGTCGGCAAAATTGCAGCATGCAATCCACAGTAATGGGCAGAAAATTTGCCGCCCACAACATCAGGTGGCAAAAAAGGCTTGTAGAACATAGGAAAAGGCTCACCCAGCCACTAGAGGAGCAAACTAGCACGTAAAATGAGGCAATAAGCATGGTCCCAATAAACTTATGATGTCATCTACAATGTTTTCTCTCTTCCCAATGAAGACTCAAGCTGCCACTTGCAAGCAAAAGGCCAATGAGAGCTCCTCTTGGCTCTTTCCATATAAATATGCAGACTTGGTCATTTTAAAAAAATCTTCTCCAATTTTGTAAGGAGCACAGCTCTACAAATTTTCCACCTAAATCAATAAAAGACAATTTTACCTCTTTCTTAGATGGATTTTTCTGTGTATGCCTTGAATGTTGGTCTGTGTCCAGTCATCGTCTCTTGATGCTCTCATAGGTTCAACACCAGCAAACCTGTGATCTACAAAGTGCCAGTGTCTGTTGCTGCCAGGAGTAGAGTTCTATTTTGGAGGTATAGAATAGGAGAGGTCACTTACAGTGTGTATTTCTCAGCACCTTGGCGAGTCCCTATTTCCTGTGCTTTCTATAGGAACCTCCCTATCATTTCCATCAGCTTGGTCTTTCTGCCAAGTCTCAGTGTATGTATGTTTTGTTTGATCATGAGTGTGGAGGTGGGAAGGTCATTTCATTTTTTAGTGTATCACCTCTTTAGAGTAGGCTTTTTGTTTTCATGCATTTCTTCTCCCTTTTCATCCCCCCTAGTATATCTATATATCTATATTTTTGCACTACTTGAAACAAGCAAGATACATCAGAGGGAACTAGCCCATACCTAGAGACTCTCCTCTCCTGCTTTGCCATCCCACATGTGAGAGAGGAGTTTCCATGTTGTAGGGAGAGGGTAGGAATCCATTTTCCTGCCAACTAGGTGCACTTTCTAGCGTCAACAGTTTTGGCACGCCTGGTGGGACCCCATTTTTATCAGTTTGATAATGCAGTAAAGTTTTAGGATTGATGTTGGTCCTGTTACAGCAGATCATTTTGTTTTCCAGCATTTGGCGACTCCAAGTTAAATCTGCTGGTTAAGTAGCCTGGTGCCATCAAAAATCAATCACTTCTTGTATGTATACTTCTTTTGCTCAAAATCATGGATCTTGTTTTCCTTCATGTGAGTGTGATCAGACTTCAGATATTTATGTAATCCCCTCAAGTAGCTCTCCTAGTTGCCCTACAACTATAAGGGAGGTGGCATTGGAATTTGAGAGACAGACAATGGAAATCGACAAGATGGAAGAGCAGTACAGATATCAGCAGGAGCTGATATATAAAGAGGAGTGCTTGTTTAGGCAAGCGCAGGCTGTACAATCCATGAAGGAAGAGGCACCAAAATGGAAAAATCCATCTATCCAAGGCAGTCAGCCTTGCGTGCCCCCTCCTACCCTAAAGAAAACCCCCTCTTTTGCACCAAATCCATTTTATCAAATTGCACTTGCTCACTCTAGCTCATCAAATATAGCTGCTCCCAATCCCATGTGCCTGGCTTTCCAACACCAAATGGCATTAGGGCAACCTCCCATGGGGATCAATCTTTTCAACTCAGATCAGGAATCTTTGATTGAGAATAATACCACTAGCTAGCACGTCCCTCATCCAATGCACCAGTAGTGTTTTCCTCGCATTCCCCAACCTCCCCAAGTCCTTCAGCATAATACGTAGATTCTGAGTTAGAGGAAGGAATGCCCAGGACTAGCTCAAAGCTTTGAAGAGGATCATGCTAGTGACCTCTAAGAAAGACTCTTTCAGGAAAACCTAGCTAGATAAATTGAAGATTTAGAGGCTAGGATGAAGCTTCTCCTTGAAAGAGAGTTAAAATTTCCAGACCTTGTGGAGGAGCCTCATGACCTCATGGAAAATAAAGTTGCTGCCCGTTCGCATGGGCATAATTTTAATTCAGAGATCCTAAATTGGGGGAAAATAGTGGAATCATGGGGTAGCAAAGAAATAGAAGAATAAAAGCAAGGTTTTTCTTAGAACCTTGAAGAAGCTGAAGTTGCCCCTACCTATGATGATGCTGGTAGCCTCCAGGAAAAGCTTTTCCAAGAAGATCTGAGTAGGAGAATTGCAGAGTTGGAGTCCAAAGAGAGTTTCCTCAGCCAATGTGTGGTGGACAGTTCAGACCAAATAGCACATTCCATGCCTGAACACACCCCACCTACACATTTCCAAGAGAGTTATCAGGCCATGCCTGATATTAATGAAGTGTTGATCAAGTGGAGGAAGGAGAATCATTCGATTCTAGCTCAAGGACTGCTTCCTCTTCCACATGCTTTCTCCACTTCACCCCTGCTCAAGGAAGAACCTATTTTGAAAGATGTAAGAGAGGAACAAAATATCCAATTTGTAGTCCTTCAGGCGGTTGTCATGAGCGACAATGAAGAAGAAATCATCATTGATACTCCTTGTGAAGACCTTATCAGCAGTGGAGAAGATGCAGGGCTTGCATATATGCAGATGTTCTAGCAGTTCAAAGAGGAACAAATGCATGGTAAGCTTTCTTCTCCTCTATTTGATGAACTTCCTTGTTGTTTTGATGAGGATGAATACATTGAAGAACCTGAGAAAGAGGAAGATCAGGAGAATATTTTTGAAAATATAGAAATCCTGATCAGTAAAGAAGAAAAGGAGAGATCCATCTTTGTGGAGGAATGCCTTGAAGAACTGAGCTTTAAACAAGAAAGTGAGGTCTTATGGGATGAGCAATCTTTTTGTGAGTCCCTTCTAGACATCACCACAGTCAACTTTCTTCAAGAAAGCCAAGAGGAAGCAGAGGACGAGTCTGACAGAGTTTTCAAAGAGGCAAAAGGAAACAAGTCAGACCATAATACATTGCAAAAGGAATGTGCAGATCAGAAGGATTACGGTGATGAACTGACAGCAATTGATTTCTTGGTAAGGAGCACCAATATCAAAGACCAAAAATTAACAGGCCTCTGGGGACACTCAGAATATGTATATATTGGAGACATGTTCGATTTTGATCCCCTCGGTTTCCAGCCAACTCAGGTGATAGGCGGGGGGAGCAGGTCACCATCTCTCTTTTTCTTTCATCTACTTGCCTGGCACCATAAGTCTCCTCGCCAGGAAGGGGACTTAAGAAATTTTCCTTTTGATCTAGGAGGGATGAGAACATTCCTGGTTAGTTGTATATAATAGTTTGCTTTTAGTTGTTTTCCCTATTTTTCCTAAGTGTAGTTTACACAGTTAGTTATTTTTAGCCTTGTGTGTTTCCCTTCATTTATGGGGGTAAATTCTGTGTATTTGATTCTAGAATTATCAAAGTTGTTGTGAACTTTCTTCAAAGTCACCATATGACTCCGCACCCAATGGAATGTAAGGCAATTGGGTTCTAAGCATAGCAGGCACACTTACCCTGTGAGTCACCAATTTGTTGACCCAATTTTGCCCCTCTGACAAAATCTCGATCACCTCCTACACTTGTTTTGCATGGCCAATTAATTTTAGGTTGCAAGGTCCACCTTCAGGGTTTAACAGCTCTATTTCAAAGCATTGGCTCATCAGCCTCATTTGTTGGCGTTCACAGTAGCAAAAGGCAGAGTCTTCAAACGTTCACAAAAGAGGAGAGGAAAAAATTGGGGTGTTTAACACTGAGGCAAAAAGAGGGCAGACATCTACAAGAACAATGCAGTGGGTGGGAAAATTGCTACCCACAACACCAGCAGGTAAAATGAGACCGCAAATAGATGCAGTCAGTGGCAAATTTGCCACTCACAACACAAGCAGAGAAAAGAAAGGCCGCAAACTCGGCCGACGTCAGCAAAATTGCCTCGCTTGGTAGATAATTCGGCCAACGTCGGTAAAGATGCCATGGTTGGCAGCCAAATCGGCTGACATTGGCAAAATTGCTACACGCAATCCACAGTAATGGACGGCAAATTCGTTGCCCACAACATCAAGCGGCAAAAAAGGCCTGTAAAACATAGGAAAAGGCCCACCCAGCCACCAAAGGAGTAAACCAACACGTAAAATGAGGCAACAAGCATGGTCCCAGCAAACTTATGACATCATCTACAGTGTTTTCTCTCTTCCCAATGAAGACTCAAGCTGCCACTTGCAAGCAAAAGGCCAATGAGAGCTCCTCTTGGCTCTTTCCATATAAATACGCAGACTTGGTCATTTTAAAAAAATCTTCTCCAATTTTGTAAGGAGCACAGCTCTACAAATTTTCCACCTGAATCAATAAAAGACAATTTTACCTCTTTCTTGGATGGATTTTTCTGTGTATGCCTTGAATGTTGGTCTATGTCCAGTCATCGTCTCTTGATGCTCTCACAGGTTCAACACCAGCAAACCTGTGATCTACAAAGTGCCAATGTCTGCTGCTGCCAGGAGTAGAGTTCTATTTTGGAGGTATAGAATAGGAGAGGTCACTTACAGTGTGTATTTCTCAACACCTTGGTGAGTCCCTATTTCTTGTGCTTTCCATAAGAACCTCCCTATCATTTACAACAGCCTGGTCTTTCTGCCAAGTCTCAGTGTATGTATGTTTTGTTTGATCCTGAGTGTGGAGGTGGGAAGGTCATTTCATTTTTTGGTGTATCACCTCTTTAGAGTATGTTTTTTGTTTTCATGCATTTCTTCTCCCTTTTCATCCCCCCTAGTATATCTATATATCTATATTTTTGCACTGCTTGAAACAAGCAAGATACATCAGAGGGAACTAGCCCATACCTAGAGACTCTCCTCTCCTACTTCACTATCCCACAGGTGAGAGAGGAGTTTCCATGTTGCAAGGAGAGGGCATGAATCTATTTTCCTGCCAATTGGGTGCACTTTCCAATGTCAACAAGAAGTTGGGCCCCAAATAATATCATTTGATAAATAGTAAACCTTCTAAGATCCCAATAATATAAGTTCAAATAGATCATAAACCTGAGGAGAAAAGGCCAGGTGAAATAACTTCTAGTGCATCAATTCCTAAATCTTCCATGGAAGCCAAGTAGGAGTCACCTCAAGAAAGAGTTCATATGATAGCCATAGATCCTCAAGAGTTTTATGAGGATGTATTAAATATGTTATCTATGACATATATATATATATATTTAGATGAAGAAGAGACAAGTGTTGATAAAACTAAATAAGACACAGGGAAGTAAAAGGTATTAGACTTGATACCCATTGATACTCCAAAGAGGAAAGTAGAGACTTCCCTTATTCCAAAAGCTAAGAAATCCAAGGTGACCAACACTCCTCCCTTGAAGGAAGTAAATTGTTTCAGTGAAGAAAACATTTTATATGGGCCACCTATCCTTTAGTGGGTCATTTATGAACCAAGAGTGGAAAATGCACCCACTTATCACCCATGGGCCTTGGTCAAAGAAACTAATATCCCTATGCAATAAGAACTAAAAACCATGGATAGTTTCTTTATAGGCAGAGGAGGCAAGAATAATGACTACTCCAATCCATTCAATAGACCAATCATAAATGGAAGTCCTAATCCCACATGTGACCCAATATTCAATTAGAGTCAAGTTTGATCTAGAGACTGCTAACTTGCAAAGAGTGATAGAGAAAAGGGTCATGGTAGGAGGTGAAAAAATTGTATATCAAAAAGTGGATCCATTACCTATTTTGACTCAAAAGCAAGGATAGAGGCCTAGTGAAGATCCTATTTTTGAATAAGATGTTCTTAAATTATCTCAAGCATAGATAGAATGGTTGCAAGCTACTATCAAATGGATAAAGCAGTAAAACAAAAATTTATAGGAACAATCTAGTAGGTGTATTCTAGGAGATATGATAAATAAGTTTAAGGCAACCATGTGTGATCTATTCAACTCCTTAAAGGCAATAAAGTCCAACCAAGATTTGGTTGGCAAATAGGGTACTTTGGCTTTAAGCTAAATTGACCAATGGTAAGATTTAAGCAACAAAGTGAAGGATTTGATTAATGTTTTGATAGAGGACCATTTTTGGGTTCAAAATAGTTAGCTTGGTACACTAAAATATGGATATGGATATATTGATAGATAAGATCAAAGCTTTGAACAAATGGTCTAAGGAAATGAGAGATCTTTTTAGTGATCTCAAGCAATTGGAAAAAAATATAATGTACATATTGGGGAACCTAATAAAAAATCCAACTATGATCAATCCTATGGGATTTATCATGGATGAGGAATTCAAATAAAGAGATAATTATTTCATGAAAGAAGTGAAGAATCAAAGCCAAGGCAAAACAAGGTTAGATAACAAAAGGATCTTATATATGATCCTATCTGTAGAGGAAAAGATAGGAGATGCAAAGAGCATCAAGGAAGCTTTGGATAGGGCTAAAAAAGACCTCAAAGGCTTGGAAGATCAAGAAAGGAAACTTTTCATGGAGCCCATCATCAACCTAAGGTTGATTGATGAGCAACATAACAAAGCAATGAAGATCCTATAACATAGACGAAGGACTATAGCAATAAGTGCTTCTCAAAGTCAAATTTATTGACTTTAGCATATTATTTTGTAACTAAACATGTATATAATTTTGAAAAAGGAATATTATTTTTGTAAAAGCATGTGCATATTATAAATTACATTTCTTATAGGTTATTCCATTTTAGAAAGTGTCTAGTTCTAGAAGGTTGTAAAAGGACATCTGTCTATGACATTTGTACCATTATCATTTGACATGATTGACTGACATGCCTCCTTATTATTCTATAAATGGGTATTTTAATTTGTTAAATAAGAGGAAGTGTTTGATCAAAAACTTTGTGTAAACTTTGAGAAATTAATACAAATAAGGAATTATACAAAGATTGTCCAGTATTTGTTTGTGTGTTTGCTATTATGGATGCTCTCTCAATTATGTATTTGAATGTCCATTTTTGAATTGTTTTTATGGATTCTTGATGTGTTCATATGAATGCAAAGTTGTTAATTTGTGATTTTAATTGAAGGATTTTAAGTTCCTTTCATTTTGTATGTTTTCTTTACAGATGTGCTAATGCAATTTGTCTATGGAAGTAAATATCTAAAGTGAACTTGATTTCTTATTTGCATTATTTTTCCTTAAACATTTTCTTGATATATGGTAGGATCTATGCCTTTGAAATTTCATGTCATATATGGGTTTAGTACATGTATTGATGAAATTTAAGCTCTATCATAATGTCTAGATTGAAGATCAGAACACCTTCTTTCTACCCTACCTTTCTTTTTGCCCATTTTTTGATCAGGTCACTTTAGTTTATCTTCCATTATAAATATACATACTATATTAGACTTTAGATCTTAGGTTTTGATCATAATTCACTATACTTAGTTTAGATTATCTTCATACTTCACAAGCTAGCTTTCAAACCAAGGTTGATCCCAACAACTAGTTTTATTATCATTTTGTGAAATAATTATATTGCTTTGCAGCCCACCAAACATATCAGGAATATCACAATCGGCTACTCATGCAATGGATTATTTGAATCTAGAAATGAGGATTGTGTTTCTCAACACTTTATAAAACCTATGGTACACTTTCAAGCATCAATAGGTGAGTTTCACTGGCACTAAAAGGAGGTCCTTATCTAAATCTTAGTGAATTTGAAGTGTCTTTTCTAGTCTTAGTGATTTTTTTTCAAAGATCAATTGATTCTTTGCATATTTGTGTTGTTCTTAGTTCAATTATGTAAAGTGTTAAGCATGGGATATACTAAGAGGGGGGGGGTGAATCAATATATCATATATCTTATAAAACTTTCCTTTAATCAAATTCCACTTAATTAAGCATTCAAGATATGCAATAAAACTCAAACAATAAACACCACACAAGATAAAGAGAGACACCAGATATAATGTGGAAACCCAATGTGGGAAAAACCATGAAGAACAATCTCAAGTATATGAATGAGCACAAACCCAAACAATATTCACAATCCAAGCTTGTAGGAGCACCATACCCCTTTGCCAAGCACCAACCTAGCTACTATTCATGAGCAGCAACCCAAAGGAGCACCACACCCCTTTACCGAGCACCAACCCCTTTGATGAGCACCAACCCAACAATAATTTGTGAGCACCAACCCACAGGAGCACCAACCCCTTTGTGTATACCACACACCTATCTCTCAATGTTGCTATCTCAATAAATGATAGATCAATACAACATATCCTTCCTCTCTCTCACCTTTGCTCTTCTAAGCTAAATATAAAAAATACAAATCATATTCATCTCTCACAATTGCTCTTCTAAGCTAGATATTACAATATCAAATCAACCTCTATATTCCATATTACAAATGGCTTCTCAAGCCTTTATTTATAGGTTTCCAAATGACCTTTGGCTTTCCCCCTTTGTGACCCTTCAATTCTCATGGAAAATGACACCAAAATTGTATGACCCTTCATATTCAAGCCTTTGAAAAGTCATGTGGGGACCCTTCATGATCAAAAATGTCCTCCCCACTTTTGTCCTTATCTTTGGTGACTTTTCATATTCCTCAAAGTGTTCTTTCATGAGAAATTGTGCCCTTACTCTTTTGTCTTCACTTGGTGACTCTTGGTATTCCCCAAGATGACTCTTCATGGGAAAATGGATCCCATCCTTATTTTGTCTTTACCCCATGGCTCTTCAACTTCTCCATGGGCCCTTATTTTGTCTCATATACAACCAAAAATATATTCATTAATATTAAATAGCTATTAACTCATATTATCCAAGATATATTTATTACAAACAACATTAAATGCAATGGGGCCTTTATCACCAATAATGCTAAACCTTTGACATCAATGACAATATTTCCAACAATCTCCCCCTTTGTCATTGATGGCAACCTCAATCCTAAAACTACCACATCCTGTCACCTACACATACTATCATCTAAAAACATACAATAACTCCCCCTTATTGTAACAACCTGTACCTATTCCCTGTACCTATTTTTTGCACCTATACCTTTACCTTTTATTCTCCCCCTTTGACATCAATGGAAAAGGGCCTACCTGGAGCTAACACTTAGCTCCCCCTCACTTGATGCTAAACATCAATGGGTGGAAGTAATATAAATTACTCCCAACTCCTCTTGTTGATCTTTGAATGTATCCTTTGATCGTGCCTTTGAGAAGATATCTGACAAAACATATACATTTTTCCCTATCCTTTGAGCATATGCAATCAACTCATTTGAATATTTTATTCTAATCTCACAACCTTTAGCCTGAAACCTTTGACTAACACTCAATAGATTATGCTTAAGACCTTTTACATATAAAACATTCTTAGTCTTAATTCTACCATAATCCAAACTCAAAGTACCTTTTATGGCTATCCTGGCAGTGGTTTTATCTCTGAATCTCACTATACCACCATTGATCTTCTTCAGATATATGAACTTACTTTTATCTCTTTTCATATGCCTCAAACATCTGCTATCAATTAACCATGGCTAATCTTTACCTCTCACATGCAGAGCTATCTCCACCATCATAGAATCTTCAAGTTGTTTCTTCTACCATGAACATGTCTGAACCTTGTTCTTGATGAATTGAGTTTTGAAACTCTAATCCTTCTTGACTAACACAAACATGATTCTACAATACCAATCTATGTGTTTGAATTTGTTACACTTGTAGCATATTATGGTCTCTTCATCAAAGCTTGATAGAGGAACAAAAGATTTGTGGTTTCTGTTTGACTCTACTTGACTTTCCTTCTCCTTATTTTTGAAATTTTTAGATCTTTTTATATATTCTAATTTCTTGTGACCATATCCATTACAATAAAAATAATAGCCATAAAAATAAGACCTGTCTTTATATCTCTGACCTAATTTCCTCTTGTAGCTTTGTTCCTTCCAGCCTTCTCTGTTTGGAATGTCCTCTGTATTCTTCACTTGTCCCCTTTTTGTTTCCTCTTGTGTAAGAGATTTAGCATAGATCTTTTTCTTTTAAAAACTGATCCCTATCTTATCTGAATATGATTTTTGACTTTCCAATATCTTATTCAGCATGTTAGTGCTATCTTCAAATTTTGAATCATTAACTACTTTATCACTGATTGCTTTCTTATTATCTTATTTTAAAGAGGCAATTTCAATAACATACCTTTCACAATATTTTCTTGCTATTTCCAACTATGCTATGAGATCTTCTTCATTCTTCTTGGCTTCTTCAAAGCATGCTTATAGATCTTCAATCATTTCCTTTGACTCTTGTTCATTTTTCTTGATTTGGTGCTTTAATCTTCAATTCTTCTTTTGAACAGCTTCTAACTCTTCTAAGGCACAAATGAGCTCTCCTTCTATATTCACTTCAGCTTCCTCCTCTTCTTCTTCTTGATCATCTTCATGTATGGCCATGAATAGAATCTCTTCTTCTTATAGATCGCTGACTCCACTATCTTCGCCTGAGCTAGGATCCTTAGAATATAGGCTCTTCTTTTCAAATCCCTTCTTAGATTTGCCTTTGAAGTTCTTCTTGTATGTAGGCTTTTCTTCTTCATCATCATTAACCTTATCTGGGCATCTAGCTAAAAAATGTCCAATATTTACACAATTAAAACATTTAAAAGGTAATTTTCTTTGATATTTACTTGTTCCTTTTTTCGACTTGCAAATGAAAAGTGCTCCATTATCATCTTCATCATCACTGGAACTATCACTTGATTCTTGAATCTTAGCTTTCTCCTTATTTGATGTCTTGAAAGTTTCTTCTCTCTTTGAGGGTTTATCTTTTTCTATCCACATCTCATATGCTATGAGAATACCATGAAGCTAATCCATCTTTAGCTTGGCTAAATTCTTCATCTTCTTGATTGCCAAAACCTTTGCATCATATCTCATTGGTAGAGATCTCAAAACTTTTTGCACCACCGTTGACTCATCCAACATTTCTCCAAGACCTTGAATTTGATTTATGATTTGATCAACTCTCAAAAGATAACTTGCTATATCTTCTTCTTCTTCCATCTTCAAACTTTCAAACTACCTTCTAAAAGTCTGCAACTTAGCTTGCTGAACCTTTCCATCACCTTAGTAAATACTCTCAAGTTTTACCCATGTATCATGAGCAGATTTACATTTCATAACTTTAACAAATTTAGATTCACATAAACCACATAAAATAACATTTAAAGCTTTAGCATTACATTCACTTGCCTTCTTTTTTGTTGGAGTAATTGTAGATGTCTGTGGCTCTTCATATTCCTCCACCACTGCTTTCCATATGTCGAATCCAAGGGCCATCAAATAAACCTTCATTCTCATGCTCCAAAAAGCATAATTTATTCCATCAAACAAAGGTGCTTTATTTGTAGAAAATCCTTCTTGTGACCCAGCTATCATGCTTTCCTGATCTACCTTCAAGATATAAAATTTTTCAAAAAGGAACCTGCTCTGATACCAATTGTTAAGCACGAGATATACTAAGAGGGGGGTGAATCAATATATCATATATCTTATAAAACTTTCCTTTAACCAAATTGCACTTAATCAATCATTCAAGATATTTAATTAAACTCAAACAATAAACACCACACAAGATAGAGAGAGACACCAGATATAACGTGGAAACCCAATGTGGGAAAAACCATGGAGAACAATTTCAAGTATATGAATGAGCACAAACCCAAACAATATTTGCAAGCCAAGCTTACAGGAGCACCATACCCCTTTACCAAACACCAACCCAGCTATTATTCATGAGCACCAACCCACAAGAGCACCACACCCCTTTACCGAGCACCAACCCAGCTACTATTCATGAGCACTAGCCCACAGGAGCACCAACCCCTTTGCCGAGCACTAACCCAACAAGAATTCATGAGCACCAACCTACAGGATCACCAACCCCTTTGTGTATACCACACACCTATCTCTTAATGTTGCTATCTCAACAAATGATAGATCAATACAACATCTCCTTCCTCTCTCTCACCTTTGCTCTTCTAAGCTAGATATAACAAATACAAATCATATTCATCTCTCACAATTTCTCTTCTAAGTTAGATATTACAATATCAAATCAAACTCTATTTTCTATATTACAAATGGCTTCTCAATTCTTTATTTATAGCTTTCCAAATGACCTTTGGCCTCCCCCCTTTGTGACCATTCAATCTTCATGGAAAATGTCACCAAACTTGTATGACTCTTCATATTCAAGCCTTTGAAAAGTCATGTGGTGACCCTTCATGATCAAAAATGTCCTCCCCACTTTTGTCCTTATCTTTGGTGACTTTTCGTATTCCTAAAAGTGTCCCTTCATGAGAAATTGTGCCCTTACTCTTTTGTCTTCACTTGGTGACTCTTGGTATTCCCCAAGATGACTCTTCATGGGAAAATGAGTCCCATCCTTCTTTTGTCTTTACCCCATGGATCTTCAACTTCTCCATGGGCCCTTCTTTTGTCTCATATGCAAATAAAAATATATTCCTTAATATTAAATAAATATTAACTCACATTAGCCAAGATATATTTACTACAAACAACATTAAATGCAATGGGGCCTTTATCACCAATAATGCTAAACCTTTGACATCAATGACAATATTTTCAACATAAAGTTCATTGATATTCATGATTTCAAACCAATCTTTAGGCTTATGTATCTAAACATATATATTCTTTTAAGATTCATGATAAAGTGTTATAAATGTAGTTCAAACTTTGTAAATCTATTGCATTTGAGGTTAGTGATAACAATTTTGTTCAAAGACTGGTTAATTCTTTACAAATTTAGGTTTATTTGAGCTTAAAAGTGTAAAGGTCACTCATATTTTAAATTTTAAAGGTATCTTTGTGCTAATTCAATTAAAGATAGTTTTTCTTTGTATAAATTTGTGTAAAATTTTCTTAACATATAAATTTTATCATTTTTATTTACAAAGATAAGGTTTTCACATCATATTTTGAATAGGATTCAAGTTTACATGCTAGAACTACCAAGAATCGGGACTAGGCCATGGTTAGCATCAAAATTACCTCTCGTTTCATTATAAGTTCATGGGAAATCAAGAGAAGATAAAGGTAAGCATAGGGTTTCTAAATCTCATCCTACTTCACCTATTTGTGGTGTTCCTATGTTCAATCCTTATCAAGGTATGGCTTGGTTAAGTGGATCTTCCATCAATGTGCCTAGTTAAGTACATGACTTACCTATAAATATTGAGAAACTTATTTTAATCCTAATGGTGTGGTTACTATTGAAAAACATATCAAATCATTTAAGGTTACTTTGAGATTATTAAATGTTGTTCATGAGGATGTTGCTTGTAGATTGCTCCCTTTTACTTTCAATATGCAGCATATGATTGGTTTCTTAACCTTCCTGAGAACTACATTACTAATTATAATGATTTTAATAGTATTTTCATTAATCAATTTGGAAAAATCATCAATCTTTGTATCCTTTATCAACAATTCAGTACTATGAAGAGATATTCGAGTAAAACCATTAGATATTTTAATGCTAGGTTCCATAAGATGTTTAGTAGAACCATAGCTCCCTATAGACTAGACAAGGCTTTGGCTTTAAATTTTTATAAGGATGCTTTAAATCCCATGAATTCTATGTTTTTGAAAAAGTATGTTGGAGTAATAAACATATTAGCCTTAGCCTATGCTGAAGCTATGATAATCAATGATCAAATGCAACCTCAAGATTAACTAGCACACACTATCCATAATGTCAATCCTAATTTTCCTATGTTGAATTTCATTACTAATGCTATTCAAAACATGCCTACTTTGAACCAAACACAAGTTTTGAATCAATTACCCTTTAATCATGCTCATCTTGGTCAAAACCTAGGATTCTTGAGTAACACTACAAATGGATTTCATCCACAAGATCAAAGAGATTTGGTTCCAATAGCTATTAGTAATACTGAATTTCACATCTTAGAGGCATCTAAAAGTGATAATGATTCCATACTCAAAATGGTTCAAAAATTAAGCACTGATTTTCTTCAGTTACAAAAATAAGTAGGCAACATTGGGTAAAACTCTAACAAGAATTATTCTTATCACAGGTTCAATAAACCTAAAAATAGGTCTCACAATGGTAATAATAACAACAACAATGAGTCATCTATCACTAAGAACAATCTTTAGATAAACATATGTGATGTAGCTTTAACCAAATATTGTAGAGTTCATAACACTTCAAAGCATGGTGAATTGGATTGTGTTGAATTTTGAAATGCTTTTGAGTTAGTTCAAGATGAATTAGATATATTTAAAGGTATACCTAACAAAGATAATGTTACAAGTACATCTAGTTATTTAAAGTCATCAACACCTACTGATACAAATCTCATGGTGGAGACATTTGATTTTACATTCCAAGATGAAAATGAGCTTGAGGATAATCCTGAAGAGATTCATTCTTTTTGATAGTATCTAAAGAAGACTTATCCTCTAAATAATAGAGATCATAAACAACTATTGACTGATTCAACTCCACCAAATAATTTTGATACTCCTCCAAATCCTACAATAGATAATAATACAGAATGTCCAAAGGGAAGTACCTCTATAAATAATGTTGATGTATCTAGTTATTCTATTAGGAGTGGATATAATATAGTTGAGGATATGAAAAAGATTAAATCTAATACCACATTAAATGAATTGACTCAAATTACTGAGTAAATAGATTTGTTTCTTGAATCTTTATCTAAAAATCCTAGTAAGTCACCAAAGGTTATAAATGCCAATGTAGTTATGTATAAGAATAAAGTAGAAATTTGTTGTACCCAACATCCCCTCTTTCTTTATGGAAATGGGGACCCACTTTTTTCAGACTATGGTCTTGAATTTGAGCCCTCTTCCTTATGTTTATGAAAAATCTGAGAGAAGATTGATTACTGGCCTTTTCGTACTTTAGCAACATAAAATTGGTATTATGTTCATAAAATAAATATTTCTATCAAGATTTTTATATTGGGCTTATGTTTTCAGGTTCATCTTTATCAAACTTATGCAATTTATTTTTGTCAGGTATTTTTTCCATTATTTTATTCAAAACTACTGAATTCTTATAGACTTATTATTACAAGATTTTTGGTATGGGAATTTTGCCTGAAAAAATAGACATGCCCTTCAGACTTTTTAGACATGCCTTCTAGACTTTTTAAACATGCCCTTCAAACTTTTTAAATATTCCATTCAAAATTTTTGAATATACCCTTCAGTCTTTGTGCAACCTACCCTTCAGGACTTTTGTCCCAAGCCTTTTGCCTTTCATGCCTACCCTTTGTGACTTTTGTCCTGGGCCTTTGCCCTCCAAAAATGACCCTTCAAGAATTTTATCCTAGTTATTTTTCCCTATGAGCTTATACTTCAAGAATTTTATCTTGGATTAATTATTTTGGTCTTTTTACCCTGGACCAATTCCTTTTGAAGTTGTGTCTTAGACATTTTTCTCAACAAAAATAAACTATGGGCTTTGTGTCTCAAACATTTTGTCTAATGAAAATGTAATTCCTTCAAAATTTGTGTTTCAAATTTTTTATTTGATAGAATTGGGTCTTTAGAAGAATTATTTTAAATATTTTATTCAAAATAATTTCCTTGATGAAATACATTCCCCCACACAAAAAGGTTGTAACAATTACTCCAAAACAATACCCTACTACCAAGATCAATAGACCCAAAATACCATAGAATGGCCAAGTGGTACCCCTACTTAGAGAGCATTTTATTATGTTTTGAGCTTAATTTAAGATTTTAGCCTAGGTCTAAATCATATTTTATTAATATTAAGACATTAGGTTAAAAATCTATATACTTGACCTTTTTATATCTTATGATTTACACATGGTCAAAATTAACATAGGGGCTATTTTTTATATTCTAAGCCTAGTTCCAAATCATATTCATTAATACAACTCAAACCTTAGGCTAGAATTTTTTATGCAGGGTCCTTTATATTAACTTATGTACTTTATTATATACCTGTATATCCAATAAACCATGTTAACTTAGGCCTAGTTGATCTAATGAAGTGAGAGTAATGGTTCAAAATTCAAAGGACCTATCGTGATCTGTAAGGATGATAAGTGTCACCATTATGGGAGCTCAGTATAAAGATCTAATGATTCAAGAAAACATTGAAATGTCAAATTTTCTCTAGAGCTCTACAAGGGTGATAAATGTCACCATCATGGGAACCCAATACATAAAGATCAAATGATGTGAGTGTCAATAGTCAAAATCCCCAAGTAGTTACCAAGTGGCACACATATGAACACCTTTCTAACATTAGCTTATAATTTAATCCTAAGGTTTTTTCCATGTTTATTAACATGAATAAACCTTAGGTTAATATTATGTCCTAAGTTATTTTTTTCATAAAGACCTTAATCTAAGTTATATGCTAAAGTCATTTTTTTAAATATTTTTTTAGTAGTAAGGAGTCCTAAGGAAATGACAAGTGTCCAAATTTTAGGGAGTTAAGTTGACTTGATGATCATGTGGACATCTTTGATGTTCATGTGGACATAAAAATTAAGCTTAGAGATAAAAGGTTTAGGTTTAAATTTTGATGGTCATGTGGATGTCATTGATGGTCATGAGGATGTTTTTAATGGTCACACAAATGTCAAATTTAGGCTCAATAACTAAAAAACACTAGATTAAATTTTTATGGTTTCATGGATGTCATTGACAGTCATGAGGATGTCTTTGATGGCCATATAGATGTCAAGTTTAAGATTAAAAATAAAATGATATGGTATTAAATTATGATGGTCATGTGGATGCCATTAAAGGTTGCATGGACATCATTTATGATCATGTGAACATCAAATCTAAGCTCATAAATTAGCCATTTGGTATCAAAGGTTAGTGGGCCTAGTTAGATCGATGGCCAATATTGATCTATATAATTGATTTGATGGTACAAGATTGACAAAGATTTTTCAAAGAAATAAGGATGTGACAAGTGTCAAGCTTGCAAGATTCAATGAGTCAAATCACTAATATCTATGAACCACATTAACTTGAACACATATGATTGATGGTGTGAGAGCAATGGTTAAAAATTCAAAGGTCTCAAAACAAGTGAGGAGATGCCAAGTGGCACAAAAAAATTTGATTTAGGATTATAAATAACATAGATGCCCCATGGAGCTACCAAGTGGCATGCTCATATTCTATCATGAAGAAGATTGAATGGCATTAGTTGATAGTGAACTTTTCAAATATTTAGACTCAATCAAGTTTTGGCACATGCATTGAGACAATAGTCAAATTTCAAAAGGTATCAAATGTAACAAAATAATAGAGCATGTTTATCTTTGAAGACTTGAACTATATTTATAGATGGCCATTAGGTCTCATAGTTAAGCTTGATTAGGAATATGAACATGCATGCAAATATGAAATTGAAGATACCATAATAAAATAAGAAAAGGATATAGTTGCATAGCATTTGAAAGGTAAATTAAGTAAATTCCATCAAATATTTCAATATAAGGACCCTATAAATCCTTCCAAAGGGATATTTTATAAATACATGAGTGACATGCAATGCACAATTTAGTTAGATTGGTCATAACTAACAATAGTGTCACTAGATTGAAAACATTGGTAAAGCGGTACTTATGTCTGAGTTCCATTTGAAAATGGATAATCTAAAATATCAACAGGTTATTCTAACAACCAATAAAAGGAATTATTGTCATTTATTTTGAGCTATAATTATAAAAAATGCATTTATACACATGCACACATTGCATAAATTTTACAAAGGCTTATTTAAACTGATAACTACAATTGGACCTTTACACAATTTTTTACCATAGTTAGAAATCAAGTTCTAACTATCATATGTAATGACCTTGCATGAGATTGAATGATGAGGTGACCCCTTCCCCAAGTCTATATAAACAATTTTAATCCAACTAGGATTTTTGTTAGATAATTTTAAATATAGGAGCAACATCAATTTTGATCATCAATGAATATGTTTGAGTATTTTATTTCTAATTTATATGTAATTAGTTGTTACTTTATTTGGTTGTATGTTTCAATAATATTTAGTGTGAAATCGATATGAATGGATTCTTGACTGACTTGATTTATGTACTAATCTATAGATGTGCAATAGCTATTTAAATATTGGTGAATTATATTGATTAAGTCAATTAGGTTGAATTAATTCATAATTCTGATTGTGCATGAGTACTTTTTTGGATGTAGTTTTTTGTGTGAGTGCAAAAGATGCCTCAGATACTTCACTAGCCTAAGCCATAATCTCCTGATTAAAGGTGTGTAATAACTACCCTAAAAGGAGAAATATTTATTTGAGGCCTATGGATTTCCTACATCTTTATCTCCTTAAAATTATTAGTTGTGTTTGATTGTGTGTGTGTAATTGTTGCTAGAAATAGGCATAGGTTTTGAGAACACTTGTTCTTTTAGAAACCATCCAGGGAAGTGATTTATTAAAAACATATAAGATTTCTTTTATGCCTTACCCTTCCCTCTTATTTTTGAATTTATTTTGAGACTTACCCACTTTAGATTAGTAGCCATCCACCCATCCAAATCACATAGAGATTCACTACCCTTATTAATAACCACACTTTCATTCAAAAAACCTTGTCAACAACCTGCATGCCCTACTAGCTATTCTAGCAATAGGTTGTCAAAGATGGCATACCTGTAACTCATGCCCTGGAGTAGAGTTTACCTCCATTGAGAACTTGAAACATTAGAGGCTACCTCATTACACTATGGTTTACATAATAACCATATCAATAGTTCATTAGAACTAGAAGGAAGACTAACACCCCTAATAATAGTAGTTATCCTTTGAATAGAGTTGCACTGGAGTCACCCAAAGAGTGACTAGATCTAATTCACAAGCTAGTTTTCTAGTATCACCCCTGATAAATCATAGGAGACCTAAAACTGTGCCAATAACCCCAATTCAAAATAATCCACCTCCTCTAATAGGAAACCCCTTACTTGTAAGAAACCCTTTACCTATTAACCAACCAATGGCTCATCTGTGGTTAGTTGAATATGCTATTGCCATATTAGGATATGTGAATGATTTAACTTAAAATCCTAAAAACTACTTACCATCCTTTTCTCTTACAAGAGTAAGGAAAATAGAGGAACATATCAAATATTTTAAAGCTACATTAAGGCTAATGAATGTTGTCCATGAGGATGTTGCATGAAAATTATTAGCTTTTACTTTAATGGATGTTGCTGATGATTGGTATTTAAATCTAAGGGAAAATTTTATAACTTCTTGGGATGAATGTCAAGTATATTTTCTTATGTAGTTTGGATAGGTCATCAATCTTGGTTTGGTATACTAGTACTTCACCAGTATAAGGAGAGAACCTATTTAGACCATCTATGATTTTAATGCAAGGTTCCATAATATGTACAATTGGTTGATCCCAATGTATAAACCAAATGAGCCATTAACATTGAAGATGTACAAGAATGACCTAGACCAAATCACTATCATGTTATTAAGTAGAACAATTGCTGCCAATAGTTTGATGTTAGCATAAGAAGAGGCTATCAATATAGACAAGTATCTCAATCCTTAGATGCCTAGTGTGCTTAATGCCAACAAAACCTTTCTAGCATTAAATTCGTTACCACATGTGAAGTAGAATGTTCTTGCATTCAATTAAAATCAATTATACACACTACCTCCATTGACATAGACAACACAACCAAATTTTAGCTTCTTGAACAATCATATGATAGGTAATAGTTACCAATAGAATAAAAAATTAGTTGCACTCCCCACTACTATTCTATAGGGTACTGATTCTAAAAAGGTAAAACTAGATTCTATCTAGAAGATGGTTCAAAAGTTGAGCAATGAATTCTTGAATATGCAAAGGAAGATGGGTAATACTAATGGCCCAACTGATAATCAGAATGCTAGATTCCAAAGATATAATAGACCATTTAATAGGCTTGAGCTACCCAACAAAATACCAAAGATCAACATGGTATAAATGACTCTTCCTAATTGGTACAAAGTTCATAACACCTCTTACCATGGTGAACTTGACTATGTAGAGTTTTATGCAACATTAAAAATATTTTAGAGGGAAGTATTCATTTAGGATCAAATGTATAATCCACTTGATCATCATCTAGATCTTAGTTCTTCTATCAATACCATGTTCTTTGAAATCATGATTTTCCCTTTCTAAGTGAAGATGATAATGAACCAGAACACAATATGGATGAATTTCATGCTTTCTAGTAGTTCCAGAGAGGTGCATAAAATCTAAGGAATAATTATCCACTTATAATATAAAATCCTCTAAATACCATGGTAATTACTTCTAAGCCTAAAGCAGACAATAATCCACCCCCTCCAAAGGGGAATGATTAGCAACATAGTAAGGAAGAACCAAGTAAAGGAGGATATAACATTATAGAGGATATGAAAAATATCAAAGAGAATATAACTCTTCATGAAATAGCATAGATCCTCGAATAAAATGAGCTACTATGGAATTCCATTACTAGAAAATATCTTATGGAAAGAGTTAAAACATCTATAGATAAAGCAAAAGTTGCTGACACCAATGTCATCTACAAGAGTAAACTAGAAGTTCCTCCCTTTCTATTGACCATCTAAGAATTTGGTAAGAATATTCATAATTGTTTATGTTGACATAGTGGATTGCACCTAGGGGGTAGGATGCCTAGCTCCTGCCCTTCCACACGCAACAATGGAAACTCCCCTCTCACCTATGGGACCGATGAAGCTAGAGGGGAGAGTCTCTAGATAAGGGCTAGCTCCCTCTGATGTATCTTTTAGGCCTTGGTTTCTCCTACTGATAACAAACAAATGGAAAAAAGGGGGGGATGAAAAGGGAGAGAGAGATGCTGAAAACAAAACCTAAACCTAAAAAATGAAAAGGTGATACACCAAAAAAGGTTGACCCACTCAGCCTAAACATACACTTTTAAACAAGAAGAAGTGCTTATACACTTTATCTAACATGGGAAAATCTTTTATTTCAGTGAGTCAAGGGTCCATAGAGATACAGGGAGGAAGGAACTACCAAAGGTGCTCTGCAACACACTTGGGCAGCCTATTCACATGCGCCTATATTCCTGCTATAGACACTTCTGGCAAACTTGTAGAAAAGAGACTTCACAATGAACTAGACATGTTTTAATCAATATATGAAAAGCATGAAATAAAATTACTTAACACAAAATAATAACACATACATATACTTTAAAGTGCAAGTCCAGATGGAGGTAAAAATGCTAAGTCCTGATTCAAGGTAAAATTTGGCAGAGTTCTACCTTACAAGCCCGAGAGATTTTTGGGAAGAGTTTTTCCTTAAGGCTAAGAGAGTGGATGCTTCTCAAATGAGAATTTTTAAAATATATATAAAGAGAAAAGGGAACTTGGCACTTTTTGGGAAAGACTTTGGCGCTCTTTTTGCAAGCTGACCCATGTGCACTCTGAGCCTTGGGAAGAGGGAGCCATTTGATTGTCAATTCTCACTTTGACTTTGGCATCCCAACATTAATGAGGAATCATAGACCATGCCTCTTTTCTACAAATAGACTGCTCCCTTCAAGGCATTTACATGGCTTGTTTGCTTATAAATGCAAACTAGAGAAAACAAGCCACACTGCTTACTGTTTGCACTGTTTGGTGGCCACCTGGCAAGTGCCATTCTAACTATAGGAATAAATCCATGATTTGACACCTCCTTTCACCACTTAGATGCCTTGTCTATTTATTTCCTTGTCTCATCCTAGTTTTGTCCCTTTCTGGCTCCTTCAACCCTTGAGGGCTAACTTCTAAAGGGTAGCTGCATTGCTTGGGCTCCTTTTTGGTTGGTGCTTAAGCATTTTAAAATCAAAAAACTATTTCACCATCTTAAAATTAACATTCACACACCCATCATTACTTGAAAACTAATGGATAATCTATCTCCTTGAAGTTGACAGCTTCTGGGATGTCACTGTCCTTGGCACATTCCTTCGGGCCTTTTCCTCTAATTTAGCCTTTTGTTTTCGACCCTCCTAAAGGGGAAGTATCCCTTTGGGTTTGGATAAATGCCCTTAATTTGGTAGCTAAGATCCTCCCACAAGGGCACCTACCCTTTGGGGGCCTTTGATGGCCTTTGTCTCTTCAGCCTTTTTTGTGAGCTTTTTCGCGGATAATTTTCCCGCAGACAAAAAGTCTGTGAGAAATGTCTCAACCACTTGTTATTTCTTCAGAGTCTTCCCAGCCTACTTCTTGTGGCCTTCTAAATTCCTTCAGACTTTTTTTCTGAAGGAATTCCTTTAGATAATAAGTATAAAATAATTCATTCAATGCCTTAGTCTTTTGCGCAATTTGAATTCCTTTGGCTACCTTCAAAGTGCCCTTCAGGTTTATTGAAATTGACCCTTCTAAAGGGTGTCTTTGCCGACCAAGTGCCCTCCACAAGGGCACTTATCCTTCAGGAAGCTCGCTTGACTTTTTGCATTGAATCGCTCCTTTGAACCAACCGTTGAACTAATTGATTGAACTGAAGCATTGAACCAGGTGATGAACCCTTTGATTGAACCAAAAGCTGTTGAACCGTTTGAATTGAACCGAGCCTTTGAACTTTGCTGATGAACTAAGGCATTGAACTGACTAAATGAACTGAGTGATTAAACCATCTGATTAAACTAAATCATTGAACCAATGCATTAAACCAAGCCGATGAATTGTTTGATCAAACCAAAGCGATGAACTTTGCCAATTGAACCAAGGCTTTGAACTAAAGCAATGAACTTAGGCATTAAACCAAGGCATTGAATTGAAGTGATGAACTTAGGAATTGAAGCAAGACATTAAACTGGTTCAATGGTTCAAAAATACTAACCTTCCTTGTGAATTTTTTCAGACAAGAGTTCGAAAAAGCTTTGTAAAACCATGTACTCTTTGACTAGTTCTTCATCTACTGAAAGACTACACCTACAAAGTCCATAGAAGTTCCTGTGAAGTCTGTAGAAACCTGTAGAGTCCATAGAAATGGAGCTATAGAGTCCATAGAAATCTAAGCTCTGTAGAGTCTATAGAAATGGACCTGCAAAGTCTATAGAAAACCTACAGAGTCCATAGAAAACCTGTAGAGTCTGTAGAAATGGACCAAACTCATGTAAAATAAAAAATGCACTAGCTCAGAATAGCATGAAAAAGAAGGGGACCAATTTTTGGCCTATTGGGAAAAAAATGGTCAAAAATTTAGTCAATTATATATCATCTACAACTATCATTCCCACATCCATATATCAAAATATTGGTTTAATGTTGAGCCCTTCAAAGAGAATGGTTTCACAACTGGACAAAATAGTGGTACTAGTAGTTGGATAATTGACCAATGTGTGCATTTAAGTAACATCTTCTAAATTGTGAGTCTAGATGACCATTGATATTCTAGTGGTAGATATACCACAAGGCTATGGACTATTTCTAAGTAGGGATTGGTCTAAAACACTTAATGGATATCTCTCTACATACTTCTTTCATAGTTGACTACCATGGAGAGGAATTATGAATCAAATCAAAATTGATAGAGTCAAAAATGAAGTATCACATTATAGAATACAATGTCAAGAATGAATAGGTAAAGTATGAGTCACCTAGATATGGTATTTATATTTTTACCACTTAGAATCAAGTATATAAGTCAGAACCTAAAGGTTCTAATTAGTTATGGACTCTACACTTTGATGGTGCTAGATCTAAGAAAAGATCAAGCATGGGAATCAAGATGATTGATCTATAAGGTAAAAGGTTCTCAGTAGCATATAGGTTACAATTTACATGCATGAATAATAAATTTGAGTATGAGTCTTTAGTTTTGGTACTAAAATTTGCACTTAAGAATAATGTGAAGCAAATATCCATATTTGGTGACTCAGAGATGATGGTTAACCAAGTCAAAAATAAATACCAATGCAAGCATTCTTATTTGAGAAGATACAAGCATAGAGCATGGGACTTGATTGAAAGATTTGAATATTTTAACATAGTAGCACTTCCAAGAGATAAAAATAAAACTATTGATTCAATAGTTATTGTTGTTGCTAATCTAGAGCCACTACAAGAATCTAAGGTAAAAAAGTTCTCAATTGAATTAGTACCTTGCCCCTCTATTCTAGATAATGTAGAAAATTTATAGGTCTTTGATGATGACCAATAAATTATTTATTTTAAAAATAGTTTAGGGGATTTGAATCCCAAATCATCAGTGATAAGGAAATTAATCACCCCTGTAAATAAGAATTAGACAAAAAGGCATTCTCCATCTCAAAGAGAATCAAATTTCATCTAGGTTGGTCTCTTTGGAAAGACCATTCAACATAGACCTTCAAGCTTAGTAGATTAGGTAGCCCAAGGTTAATGAATCAAAATTTAAAAAGGAAAATATAGGAGATGAGTACAACCCACACTATGTTAATATCAATCTCAATTGCATCTTAGAGGAAAGACAAAAAGTGAAGGATCTAATCACTTAATATAGGGATGTGATTGACTAGACATATGAAGACTTGAAAGTATATGATCCGTAGGTCATTACTCATATGATTATATTTAATCTAGATCAAAATCCATTCACATAGAGATAAAGATTAGTTAATCATATTATGAAGCTTCTCATTCAAAAAGAAGTGGAGAAGCTGTTAAGCACAAAAATCATCTTTCTAATAAGGCATTCTTCTTGGGTGGTCAATTTGGTCCTAATAATAAAGAAAAAGGGTGAGATCAGATTATGTGTTGATTTTAAGAATCTAAATAAGGATTCTAAAAAGTATAATTATCCTCTACCTTCTCTAGATGAGGTGATACAAATAGTAAGTGGTTTTGAAATGATGTCCTTCCTGGATGGATTTTCAGGCTACAATCAGGGAATGATATAATGTAAGCATAAAATGAAGATAATGTTCACTATCAATTAGGTAAATTATGCATATAAGAGGATTCCATTCAACATAATAAATAAAAGAGTGACCTTTCAATGTGCCATGGATCATGCCTTCAAAGGACTGACAAGAAAATGCATAATTATCTACATGAATGATCTTACAATATTTTCAAAGAGTAGGGGGGATCACATAAGCCATCTACAGTCCATATTTGAGAGATGCATAAGGTTTAGGGTTATTTAGAGTGATTAAAGGCAATATTTTGGGGCACATCATCACCAAGGATGGGATCACCATTGATTTAGATAGAATTTAGGTGATTTCAAAAATTCATCCACCAAATAGAAAGGAGCTTAAATCATTCTTTGAAAAGATTAAATTCATAAGGAAGATCATCTTAGGATTTTGTAAAAATCATTAGACCTCTAAATTCCATGCTTAATAAGGATGCCAAAATAGAGTGGATTACTGAATCCCAAAAGTATTTCTAGGACATCAAAGACATAATATCGTAGGCTTCAATATTAATCAGTCTAGATTTTATGAAATATTTCTACCTGTACTCATTTTCTTTAGAGCATATGATTTCGGCTATCATCACATAGAATAAGGAGGAAACAAAGCATCTGATTATTTTCATGAGCACAAATCTAAAGGTTGTATAACTCAGGTATTCTATGATTGATAAATAGATTTTCACCCTTGTTAAAGTTGTGCAGAAGTTTTGGTATTACATTTTGAGGAATAAAACCATTACCATTGTGCCCAATCCTATGGTCAACCTCACCCAATCATGAAATGAACTAGGAGAATGATGAGGCAAATGGATGGCTGAGATATAAGAATTAGACATAGAGATCAAGCATGCAAAGATCATTTGGGGCCAAGGCATTATTTAGCTTATGACTAAACCAGATCCATGCATCACCATTAAAGAGGTATGTGAAGATCAAGTATCTAAAGGACAGTGGTATACTAATATAATACAATATTTAAATACATGAGCATGTTCCCTAAAACTCAATAGAGATAGAAAAAGAGCTTTAAAGCTCAAAGATATTCATTACATGATCAAGAAGGGAGTCTTATATATATAAAAATATGAAGGTATTTATCTTAGGTGTGTATCTATAAAGGAAGTTAAATAAATGTTAGAGAACTTACATCAAAAGATAGGTAGTAGTCATCCTTCTGAGAATACCATAGCCCATAAGATCTTAAGAATGGGCTATACTAGCCAAAAAATTTCAAAGATGTTCACACTCATGTGAGAACATACCATGAATGTCAATCTTTATCCAAGAGGGAGGTATACACAACATTGCCTTTATAGTTAGTTGTTAAAATCAGTCCATTCTCCCAATGGGGTTTATACTTAATTAGCATAGTCAACCCAAACTCCTTAGTAGGGCATAAGTTTTTGATTACTACCATATAATATTGCACTAGATAGACCAAAGCCATAGCCACAAAGACTTGTTGAGCATAATATGTGATTTGCTTCTTAGAGCAACACATAACAACTAGATTTATCACACCCATTTATTTGGTTTGTGATAATGGACTAGATTTTATATTAGTAAAATTTACTGAGTGGGCACATGATAACTATATTATTATATGATTAGCTTCTAAGTATTACCCTTAGGGAAATGGACTGGCATAATCAATGAATAAAAATTTGATCAATTTAATTAAGAAATTATTAGGGGATAAGCCAAGGGACTGGTATAACCTATTGAAGTATGTTCTTTGGGTAGACTAGACTAGACACAAGCAATCCCTTAAAGCTTCACCTTACCTGCTAATATATGGATGTAGTCCCATATTCCTTATCATGTTGAATCTACCCACTTATTAGTTTATACATGACTACATGAAACTTAGTGATAAAATAGAATCAAGACTACTGGACATAATAGAAATGAAAGATTCAAGGAATGAGGCCTTACAGACATTTATTAAACACCCATAACTTCTAACTTTTATAAACTTCCCATAGCACAAAATAAAGAAAAATAAAAAAAGGATCATCATTTAAAATAATCAACCATAAAATTCAAATATGATAGGCTCCATAGATTTTTCAAACTTAAACTGGTGTTGCAACTCATATTGATTCCTGACCTTTCTAAAAATTTCATCAAGGGGAAGAACTAAAATTTATCCATCATACTTTTATATCTCCTAAGAAGAAATATAATCCTCCTGATTGAGGATACAATTCAAAACTCCATGGGCCTTCGTACATGAATTCTTTAGATGACCAAATTTCTTATAACTTGAGTAAATTTCTTTATCTATCTATCAAACACAATTTCCTAGATCCAAGATCCCAAAAATAACCTAAACCAAATGGATTTAGGGAGAGTCTAGTCCATAAAAAATAACACACAAAGTCTCATCAAGATCAGATTTTTTTAAGAGTGGGTAGTAAGGTCAATGGTCACCAATAAACCAAAAATTTCCACAATGCTTCTTAGGATCTAGTAAGTGAGAAGAAGACTAGGGAGTTCTAACCATAGAAGAATTCGATTACTTTTTAAAATCAAGTGAGACTTGTTCAATTTCTAGGGTTGAATCATGAGGATTTACCTTCCAATCAACCATGGTCATTCATTCAAAATTCTTGCATAATACTCTCTACAAGAAAAATAAAACAACAAATGATCATTAGATAGAGAAATAATTTTAACTCCTTCAATCCCCATCCACTTCCTTTTTATCCAATTTTTGATTGCTTCAATTATTTGTTCCAAAAAAATTTCCAACCAAGGATTTTACATAATTTTCTTCATCTTCTTATAGAAAATTATCCAACACATACAAAACCCAATTCCTACAAATGAATTTATTGGTTGAATACTTGTTTTTTTCACTCAAGGTTCCTCTTTTATTGCTTTAACATTATCCAAATATTCAAAGGACTGATCCTAACTCTCATAATCAATAAAAACAAAATATTTTAGTGATTGTTTGAATTTACTCCTATGTGGGTAGGATAATAAATTCCCTATCTACCAAATATTTTTGGAGGGAACTTTCCTCTAGTGATTCAAAATTAAAATTAGTATAAAAGAGATGAATTTAATGCTCTAATGGCTTGAACCAAGAACATGCCTGTGAACTAAAAGTAGGTGCATGTTACTTCCTATCCCAAATCACTAATCATTGACCAAAAAGTCAAAATTACACATGAGCCTTTCAAGGGTACTCCTAAAATTATCTAACCTCTAATACTTATAATATCAAAAAATATTTATAGTGCTTACATGTACTAAGGGAACCCAATCCATCAAAATAGGTTCCATGAATATTATGGAAGCTTGGACTATCTCAATATCCTCTATGATCCTTGAGATTTTACTTTGATAAAGTATGGAGGTTTTCCTTAGTGTTTTCCATTTTCCTTCCTCTTGTAGAGGTACCAAAAACCACTTTTTCCTTTCTTTTTTTAAATTTTTTTCCTCAATCCAATTATCCTCATGAGGTATAGGAGTTACCTTAATGAATTTAGAGTTGATACTATTTTTCTAGGGAAAACTAATGTTATTAGTTAAGATCTAATTAAGATGCAATCCTTGTTGTTGAGGACTTCTAGTCTTCTTTATTTTTGGAGAAGGGGTCATGCAAGGTATCATAGGGAACCCAAATTATGACTTCCATATCAATAGGTCTTTAAATTTTTGAATTATGGAAAAAATAATGGACCCAACATCCTTTTACCTTTCTCTTCTAGGCTAAGGAGTTTTAGGGATTCTTCTAAAACTGATTCTATCAATTTCAAGCACTTTCTCAAAGACCTAAGAGAGAGATTCACCTACTTGGAATTATTTGAAATATTTTTTTCCCCACAAGTAATATCTTAACATTTTTCATATACCAAATCCTAAACATATGTAGTGAAATTTTATTTAATAATCATGGGGATTGAAGGATTCTGTCATGACTCAATAGGAATCTCAGCCACCTCCTTTGGATTCTTTTTAAGAGTTGGGAAAAAAATTTCATCATGGCCCAATGAACATCCTTTATAGATAAACTCATCCCTTTCATAAATCATTTTCTGAGTCTATTTTCTAATTTTAGAATTAAATTAGATACTTCTTAGAACTAGTTTATTCATCTGAACATAGACATTGAGCATAGCTTTGACCAATATTATTTTGGACTTAGTAAATGGGTCAATGGACATCAGTTTTCCAATGGATAATGTAATAATAAATAAGACCTCCTCCTCTAATAATTATAAGGTAAGTCTCAACAAGTTAACCCACATTAGAATTTACATAAGAGTGTTACTATACAAATCAATCCAGGAATCCATTTTTTGAGAGAAAGAAAAGATATTCCCAAGTACCACGGTCCTCCTTCCAAGGATTTCTCACAATTTTATAATGAGAAGGATACCAAAACATATTTATTTTCCATGGCAACCACTTCCATATGTCCAAAATAATTACACTTCTTGCTCACCCATTCTTTAAAGGTATCAATTCTTGGCCTATATACATATAACCATGCTAG
The DNA here is from genome assembly GCA_037957365.1 of Torreya grandis. NCBI lineage: Eukaryota > Viridiplantae > Streptophyta > Pinopsida > Cupressales > Taxaceae > Torreya > Torreya grandis. The sequence continues at coordinate 1,465,919 of JARHVA010002904.1, forward strand.
TAGAGAGTTCTCTAGTGATGCTATTATGCTTTCCAAAAAATAATATAGGATATAAAAAATATCTTCATTCTCTTGTCTAATAGGTTTAAGATTATGACCCATCAAGTATTCAAAATCCCTTGATCCTGATAGAACATCTTACCAAGAATGCTTAGGCTCCTTCTCCCTCTCAACTTTAGACTTCTTGAACCCATCACCATCTGTGGTCCCCCTATTCAAGTGTAGACTTTTCGAGACTAGACCTATCACCTTTTTTGGGCTGCTATTTTGTTATCATGTCTTGTATATATTTGGTGAATAAATTGTTAAATCCTAGTATTAAACATAAAAAAGTTATATACACTCTATTGTTAATTAATAAGTAAAATATGTAATTCATTATGACTTTATTATTATTCTAGTATATATACACTATTGTTAATAAAAAATTAGAATAAGAATAAATCATAATGAATTACATATTTCACTTCTTGACATCTCTAGCATTCTACTTAAGAAATATGATATAATACAACCATGGATAGATGATACAAATATGGATCCTCATGATGATTTTCTTTATATTTTTTTTAATAAATTCAATGATTTTTTAATGATATAAAAAATGATGATGTTATTTTTACTCTACAAATAGTAATATTCAATAGTTCAATCATAATCTACTATAGCATTCATATTTAGTTACTTTAGACATATATTAAGTAATCTAAATTATCTTAAGTTTTATCTTTCTTGGATAATTAATTTTAAATAAGGTATAACATATTAAATAATTTTGTCCTAGTTATTCTCTTGAAGTGAAACATGATGCTATTTATTCCTCTTTTGAAATTAAAAATGATGTTACTATTTCAAAATAATGTGATGTTCCTTTTTCTTCTCTAGAAATGAAATATAATATTCCTCATTTCTCAATAGGAATTAAATATGGTAGTATGCTTTCTTATCTTGAATTTAAATGTGATTTTCCTCTTTTTTATCTATAAATTAAATATGATAATATTCCTTCTTCTCTTGAAATGAAATATAATGTTATCTATTTTTATTTACACATGGCTTCTATTGAACAAATTGTCGTGTTCTATGCCTTATCTAGTATAAAAATGTGATGATAATTATAATTCCTATAATAATGTTACCATATAATGTGTAGGGGAAGACCCCTTCCATGTTGGGAGAGATAAATCTCAAACACAAGTTGGTTTAAGATAAACAATCATTCATTCAAATTAATTTAGTCAATATATCAGGTTACATATATATAGGTCGAATATCTCTTATAAATTAGGAGATTTACCATCCAATTTATGCCTTAAATTTCTCCCACAAATATCTCACTATCTCTATAATCATTCTCAATATTATATTACACATGTGTTTTTATTACAACTCACATAAACACTGATAATATATTTTATATAAACTAATCTATAATTGTAACTAATATCTCACTAATGTAAGTCAAATTTTTTTCCAACATTCCCCCACTTAGTCCTCACATGGGTGGATACAAAATCCATTGAAAATGGGAATTGGGCTTACCTGATAATGCATCCACTACATATATGGGATATTTCATAAT
>JARHVA010002904.1:1472500-1512500 GCA_037957365.1 Torreya grandis
AATTAAGTTAATTATTTCACTTTAAAATATAAATCATATAGTCATTGTACATATAATAATGTCATCTTAGGACAAACTATAACACAAATTGTATTTAGTTACAATTATCCCAAAGGGTTTTAATGAGTAAATTCTAATTTTTTAATGGCCATGAAGATCCTAGTAATCACTTGACTACATATGTAATTTGTTTTTGGAAATACTCAAATGATGGAATAAATTATTAAAATAATTCCACAAAATTTCAATAGGAGAAGCCTTAGATTGGCTCTATAGTCTTTGTAGTAGGTATTTACCTTTCTTTAAGAAGTAAGAAAAAGTTTTCTTATCTATATTGGATAATAAAAATGTTACTAAATCCAAATTAGAACATATTCAAAAATTAAAACAAGGCCATGATGATCATATTAAATATTATGTTTTACAATTTAAGAATACATTACATTGTATAATATATCAAACTTCATATTTGGAAAATAAATTAATCTTTGGATAAGTCTTATGTTTCCATCTAAGGAAAGATAACTTAAAAACTCTCATCCTTGTTTTTAGATACTTTACATGGATATTTCAAACCTTTGATATCATTTTTGATTCACACAAGTAAAAAACATCATGTGCCTCTAATCTCACATATGATTCACATAAGTCAAAAAATTCAAATGATACAAGAGTATCTTCACCTAAGAAGGAAGTTTCACATAAATAAGTTGATCCAGGTACATCACCTTTTAAATAAAAATTCCAATAAAGGTTATTAATAAAATATAAGAATCAAATAACATAAGTTTATAACATAAAAACTAATATGATTTCAGGTGTTGAAAATAAAAATCAACCAATTAAATATGATAGTTTTTAAGATCAATAAAGTGATAGTTTATAGACATTAATTGATAGAAATTTAATCAAATTGCCACCTAATTATTTTCACCCTTCCCATATAATTGCATAAATTGAGACAAGACAATTTTTAAATTATCATCATATCAATGGATGTAAAGATAAATTTTTTTATGCATTACAAAAAAATATTGAACAACTTATACATAGAGGATTTATTAAATTTTGTATAGTTTTAGATTATGGTAAAAGTAGGTTTTGAAGGGACCCCAAAACCCTTTAATAAAATCAAAAAATATAAAGCATTAACAAACACTAGAAAAAGTAGTCTTGAAACCTACTGAAGAGCAACATCAAAATTAGGTTTTATAGGGACCTGAAACCACAAACATAGTCCAATAAAAGTACCCAACTTTTACAAGGACCTGGAACCTCTAATAAAGTTTTATACCAAGAACCAAGAAACAAGACCAAAAATAAGAACCAGTTACAACAACCAGCAATAAGGACCTAAACAGGAACAAAACCAACAAAGAAGAGCCTAAGCTTCTATTGCAGTTCCATGATCATCTTGACAGCCTCCTTCCCAATCATAGCAGTATCTTGGATGGAGTTAGCAGCTAAAGTAGCAGCATCTTGCAAGGCTTTCTTCCTCAAACTCTACCTTGTCCTCTTACTTAGACCCTCTGAGGATATTATTTCTTCATTTGTTCTTTTACCAAGGCTAGTTGTAGTAGCACAAATGCTTGATGTTACCTGCTCCATCTTTGTTCCACTTTCCTAAATGAGCATTCTAAGATTATGCTCATGATATTTAAGTTTTTTTTTTGGGATATCTCCCATTTGCACCTCCAAGTGGTTGATTATGGCCTGATCAACATCCTGATTGTGTTGCATTGTTTCCACTTTCTTCTTCAGCCCCATTATTTCATTATAGATCCAAGAATCAACTTGGAGAATAGAGTCAGCATTGAACTTGGTAGAATGCAGGAAGGAAAGCTTGGTTTCCCTCTACGAAGAGTCACATATGTCTTCTGCAATCTCATGTGGAGGGGAATCAACCTTTTCAATTTGTTCCTCCCTATCCATTAGTTCCTCCTCTCTAGTCTCAACAGGGTCTTCATGCTAAACAGGGTCCTCCTTTTCTTGTCCCCCAGTCTCCATAGTAGGATTAGAAGCCAAAACCATGTGATCCTCCTCTCTAATAAAAACTAGATCATCAATTAAGTTATCTTTGTCTTTAACACCTCCCTCGAACATAGTCTGATTACCCTCATTGTCAGAATTGCTCTATTCTGAGTTTCCCTCAGTTGTATCCTCTTCATTCCCTTTCTCAAATTTTCCTTTAGTTTCTAGATATCCATCCAAATTGGAGTTGAAATCCCCAACATCCATCCCTTCCTCTTCCTCTGGGACATCCTTCTCAGAACTTTCAGTACTCTCTGACTCAAAATCCTCTTCTACAATTTGTTTTTGAGAACTAGAGGGTTTTGGTTTTGCCTTTTCTATCCCTTTAACATTCTCATCCTCCTTACACTTTTTGGATTGAGAACCCTTATGTTTGTCAGAAGAAGGAGTCGAAGCTATGGATTTATTTTTATAAAAACCCTCTATGAGAAGTATCAGACCTTCATGTAAAATGGGGTGAGACTCCTTCTTCCTATGGGCATACAAGCTTTGAAGTAATGAAAAATGTAGATAGAAAGGGAAATAAATTCTATCCTTGTGCTTGAAGTGGTTGAGAAAAACAAAATGAAAATTTTGAACTCTTTTATTCCTACCATCAAGGATAAAGTACTCACGGATACAACATAGCACATCTCACCAAATTCCTTTTATCTATTCGACGTCAAAGAAGTCTCTATTCTTTTCCAGTTGCTTCTCCTCTGCATCCATCTTCAAAAGTTTTTTTTAGGCCGCATTGGAAATACTGGTCTATTTTGAGAACTTAATACCACCCATGGGAAGCCCCATGACCTCAGTAATGAAGTCCTCAGTAAGCTTCATAATAACTCTATGGAGAGTAACTCTGTCATCAGCCCAATTTTTAAAGAAGGTGGTAGTGACATGGGGTTTAAAGCCATGCAAATGCTCTATATATCTGACCACCTTCACTTTCTATAGAATCTTCCATACGTCATGTCTAGCCTTCCAGTCATCACATTTTTTGGGCTCTTACTTCCATGGTTCATCCCCATATTGCAGAGCAAATGAAAAACCAGAAGCACCCAAACACAAAAGGTAGAAAGGTTGAAATGGAACCAGTTATTTTTTACTTGAAATGGAGTTTTCCTTTTTGATGATACATGCAGTGACCACATTACATTCTCATGAATGTACCTCCTCAGGGAAGGTAATCTGACAGCCATAAGGCCACTCCACCAAATCATTAAATTGCTAATCCAAGCAGATCTTTCCCACTTTGGAATGAATGTCATCATAATTAATAATCGCTTTAAGATGAATGTGCTTATTTAATTCATCAAGCCACCTCACCTTATGCCCCGTTTGAACAACATGATTGACTATCCAGTTAGCGACCTCATTGGCCTCTCGATATGTATGGGATATAGCCACTTTTTCAAATTTTTGAATTAAGGATTTGATTTCCATAATCGTAGCCTCAATAGACCATGAGATTGAATTTTTATTATTTAGGGTGTTAATAATATTCAAAGAATCACCTTCTAACCATAATTTGGAATACCCTAAATAAACAACTAATTTAATAGTGTAGAGGGCTACAGTATAGTTAATAATAGGTAAAGAAGGTATTCCTATCCATATTATTTTAACAATAATTTTAAGAAGGCTGATATATACCATGACACTCCTCTAAATGAACCAATGGTCACTCATGCTCATATGAAAAGTTCCACTAGAAAAATATATTTTTTCTATCTCACATTCTACAAGGATTAACATTTCCCAGGGTGTTTATATAAAGGAATAAATGGTCATTAGATCCTTTATTAGATTCAAATTTAGGGAAGGCATTGTTTTAGATGACAAGGGTAAATTCAATTAATTGACAATTAGATTTCTTAAGGAATTAGGATACAATAACCTAGATTTATAGCATACACATAATTATCCAAATGCCATGGGGTATATTACTATACCAATTAATCTTAGACCTATGACAATAGATACATTATTATATACAAAGAAATAAATTTTACAAGGTAATGTGATATTGAGACAATCATGATTACAATAAATGAGAGAAAATTTTGATGACATTAATATGACTGCATCCTTCACTTTCCTAGATAGTTTGTTTACATATTAGAAATATGTAATAAGTACAAATAAGAATATAATTACATCTCATGTATGGCTACCTATTTTACCTTAATTTAATTTTAAAACCCTAATGTGATAGAAACTAATAAAATAATTTAAATTAATAAATATGGAATTCAAAATTACATTTGAATGTAAAATATTAAAATTTATTGTAATGATTTGAAAAAATGATTGCAATTAAACCATCATATGCTAAATATAATAAGTATAAAAAAGGGATGAGAACCTAGAATTCATGGTTGACTTTATAATAATGACTGTATTTATTCGGTGGAAAAAAATAAATTAGGCATGTGATTTATCTAGTTTAATAACTAGATTTTTATCTTGACATGGATAGTTTCATCGTATTTAGGTCAATCTCAACTATGATACTCACCTATGTTGCTCAATAATGAATTGCACTAAAAAATGGGTTATGCCCATATTGTTAGCTTCACCTATCTCTTAAATATTTGTATGCGCAAGTTGAATCCTAATTATGTGCACAAATCCAAAAACCAACCTCCTTCATCTTGAAACCCTAGGTGTGTTTGTGAGGGATAGAAACATACAAAAAAACAAGAAATTATAATGGGATAAGATGGCCCCAATTACCCCTATATGATTATTGACCAATATTACATATATGATAGTATAAGGAGGGAAATCAAGCTATACATAGATCTCCCATCTAGTATGATTGTGTGATCCTTAAATATGTGTATGAAACTAATGTTTTAGCTTTGATACCTGAAAATCCTTGCTTTGACTTGGATTTGGTATGCTTAAAACTTGGATTATGACTACTCCTAGTGATAAATTCATAATTATGTAAGACTAGGGAAATGTTTTGTCAATGTACAATAGTGTATATATGTGTACCAAATAAGAGCCAATTACTTTTCAAATGAGGCCTTGATATATATATATATATATATATATATATATATATATATATATATATATATATATATATATATATATATATATATATATATATATATATATATATGAGTCCAATTGGTTAATATATCATGCCATCGACATGCTAGGTAGATGGGTCAACCCTAAAAAAAGGCTTGATTTTTTAAATATGCTGATTTTGGGAGAGAGTCGATAATTTTAGGCCTAGTTCAATATCAATTATCGATATTGACTAAATCTAGAATTAATAAACTATTTACAAGTAAGTTAAGTAAAGGATATTTAGATATATATGTAGGATACTAAGCAAGTTTGAAATAAATAGTGAGGTTCTTATAGGTGTGTAATAGTAAATGAAAGGATAAAAATCATAAAGAAACATGTAGGTGTGAGAGAATGGTGGGTTATGACCATATTTATGAACATAAATCATACATGGTAAATGTATGTCAAGTATGTCATTCTCAAGTACTTAATACCATATTTTATTATCTACAAATGCCCTCATTTTTTATAGAAATGTAATTTTTGATGTGGGTTTTATGAAAAACCTAAGGATATTTTGAGGTATCCTCTAATGTTTTAGGATTGATGAAAGGATTTCAATCCAAAGCATGATTTACAAGGTATTCAATTTAATACCATATTGGTGGAATAGGGATTATCAAAGCAAATTGTTTACCATAGGTGAGTCAGCTATGGATGAACCTATATATATTTGAAATGGATGGAAATATGATGGTTATAAATAAGGTGGATGAGACTTTGAAAAGATACTCAAAAAGAGGGAATGAAAGGGTAGAAAAGAGGTCTGTGGACCACACAAGATGAGACCTTTCAATACTAGTTCTTGAACTTAGGTAGGACAAAAAATAAAAATACCAATGTTTGATGTAAACTATTATATCACACTAAAAATTAAACATAATTACAAGTCAAAGGAAACCAAAACATAGTAAAATTAAACATTCATAACCAAAGGTTGCCACATTTGTTAGATTACTCTTACACATATAAAAAAGAAGATTATAATTAGCATGAAAAATGTAATATAATAAATGATAAATTAAAATAAATAACTATATTATAAATATAACTCATGCATAAAAAAATAATTAATGTTGAGGTGTGGAGCTAAAAGCTTAACCAAATGAGCAAGTTACACATTGCAAGATTTACACAGTCACCGGCATCAGTCAGGAGCGATCGACGTCAGTCAGGAGTCGACTAGGAGATGCCGGCGTTGGTCATAGATTGGCTGACATCAGTCATAGGTAGACAAGCAGGGACTGACATCGGTCACCTGTGCATCCAAAATGCTATTTCCGTGGATAGAACAGAATGTTTGCATGGTAGGATTAAGTGTTAGTCTTAAGTCCGCATCTCTATCTTAAGTAAGACTATTTTGAGCCCTTGATTAGGAGGTGCATCTAATGGTTGTGAATTCATAGATCATGTTTTATAATATTATATATAGGATTAGATCTTCATAGCTTATTGTAATAGTATTGAACATACATGTATATGTGAATCAATCCAGGTTGTTGGAGTTGATTGTAATTGAGAGAGAGAACTCTTGAGGGAAAGAGATCTGGAAAGAGATCTATACATCTGAGAGAGGTGTGGAAGAAAAGAAGTTTCTTCAATTGTATTCCTTCTGTAAAGAGTTTAATACAAGTTTTTAGGGTGGTTTCTTGTATCTCTTATTGTTTGCTATTTTCTGATTCTAGTTACTTATCATTCTGGTTCAATTCCATGTTTTATTGCTTTCATATAGTAATCAACTTTTTTGGTTGATCATGCACAAAAAAATAATTAAGATACCACAATGAAACCATGTCTTACATAGTCCATAGAATTGGAATATAACCAGATTTGCACATTAAGACTAAAATTATAGAAGTTCTCATAATTTCCTATTAATCTTAACATCCAAAATCATGTTCCCTTTGGGATAGGGAGATTAAAATTATAAATATTTTGGGCTGGGGAAGGCTTCATATTTCGCAAAAAATCTAAAAATACAAGTCCAAAAATAACATTATATGTGAATCTCATGTAAAGCATGCATTTACAACATTGATCACTCATAATAGAATTATTCATCTAAAAATATAATATAGAAATGTTAAATAAATATGGAGCTAATAGTTATATCTCAACTAAACCATTCAAGTACATATGTATAATTATATGGTGTTGATGTGGCACTACTTGAATAATTTAAACTATGAGAAAGATGAAATAAAAGCTAATGTGGATGGCACTAAAGTTATAACCATAGTTATAATTGAAAAGACACTATAACTAGAAGTGAGCTTAAATTAGATGCAAGAATTTGTAGAACTAAATTTAGAACTTGTGCTACAATAATAATATATGTTTGAGCTATAGATGAACTTGATGTAATTATTGGTAGTGGGAAATAAGCTAGCCTAGTTTAAGTATGAACCAATGTGTATTTAGGAAGTTGATAATGCTGAGGTGGGTGTTGGTGCTTCTAATTACCTCACAAGTTCTCTTCAATGTTGATGAACACTTCTTATTTTAGGATTTAAAGAATCCAATGCATGAGTTGTAGTTTGTGACATTTTGATGACGTCTATGGTGGAATAGAAGTAGAGTATGGGAACTGTCCACAATATTTATTTAATTTGGTGGTTGGGAGCCACTAGGGTCTATATCTTTGAGACAATTAAAGCACACAAGTTAACCTAAATGGATATTAAAAATTATCTTTAAACTATGTGAATTTTGATAAAAATAATAGAAAAAGGAAGGGTAAGGCAAAAAAGAGAGCATGATTGCACATTCCTATATCAAATATTATGACAAAGTTATAATTAATTTGAGAATACATGAACCAATTTGTGGTGTAAAATAGTATAAACTTAGATTTCATCACAAACTAGGTAAGCTTCAAAGGAGATATATAAACCAAAAGTAAGAACCAAGTTTATTTTAAAAGTTTGCAACTGTAACCTGAATAACATATGCACATCCAAATGCAGACCAAATAAAAAAAAGTACACCTAAGATATTTTTATTTAATATACCATTAGCATAAATTAATATCCCTATGATAGGAAATGTAGCTCAAAATATAGGGAACCATTCAACTTTAAGACAATAAAATGCAATTGAGAGACAACATTGGATTTCAAAAAACTATTCAAACAATTTCTTTAGAATTATTTAGTTGTATTTAATGCTCTTTTGTATAAAAATTACTTAGAGTCTCTCTCTTTACAAAATGGTAACCTTTGCCTATTTATAGGAAACATAGGTAGTATACTAGTTATCTTCTCAAAACATCCATGGTATGATAAGGAAAAATGTCCTTAATGCAAGGATTACAATACAAAAGGATTTTTATTGCAAATTTGACAAAAGAATAATATATGTTAATGGAATAGAATATATATTATAAAATAATATCTTTTATGTTACATTGGTGGGTCCCCTGGGTTAGTACTTGAGGATGTTTTTCACCTTAGTATATTATTCTCTAATTATCTCAAAATATATTATAGGTTTCATTAAAAAATCCTCTTCTTGACCTACTAATGTGTTAAATTATTTATCACTCTTGGATTTGATTTCATGAATGCATTGAGCCTATATAATCTACTTCACTGATGTCATGATGGTATCAAGGACCTTATGATTATCTTTGACAGGCTGGCCTTGGTTGTCCTTGATGTTCTAAATGAAAGTGTTGATCTTTTGCATAAAATCTTCATCATCCATCAGACCTACAACATTGGTCTTAGAAGGGTTTACCAATAGTGAACTTAAGAGCCTCTCCATTATTGATATCAAGCCTTTGTCCTCTTCCATGAAGTTATTGATACTATCACACCAGTTATTTAGGTCTAGTATGCTATCTTTAATGACTCTTAGGAGAGTATGCAAATGCTTCAACTTGATGATCTTGATGCCTTGGACCTACTTGGTGTGATGGACATTAATCAATTCAATTGCCTGATCTATAGAGTTATTACATTAAGTGATTGATGCATGTGCCTTCCCAATTTTATGGGTCAAGGTATTTGATTTGAGCTTCAAGGCCTTCAACCCTTTAAAGGTGTCAAATAATGACTTATCTAGTAGTTTCATTATATCCTCAGGGACTAAAAATGTAATTTGTGCTTCCAAGTCTTTCTTCTCATTTTCTAGATTGGTAATCTTTTACTACATCCCATAGATTCTACCAAGGTCATTGCTAATTGGGCCACTACCAAATTGGCCACATCCTCTTGATGGATGGAATGTTCCCTTGATTTTTTCCCTTATACAGGAGTTAGGCCTATAAAAGGTTCCACCTTTTGAAAGGTTAAATCCTCGGTGCTAATGGTGTTTTTCTTAGTTATCACCCTTTAAAACCCTACTATATTCAATTTATACATGACAATGGTCGTTGGTATAGAGGGTTTAGGTGTATCTAGGGTTTCAATACTAGTTCCACTTGATTCTTTTGGATCTTCTATTTTCTTACCACTTTTCTTGGTTTTTTGAGCAATTCTTCTTTCTTCTTACTCCTTCATGAGCTCTTTGATCTAGGGTTTGACATTGTCAGGGGGATCTTCTCGTGTAGAGCTAGTAATCACTAGTGAGTATGATTGAGTATGAAACTTTGAGAGTTTCCCATATATGAAATAGTCAAGAATTATAGGTCCATGTATAGGGAACTCATCACTAAACAAATTTAACTCACTAGTGTGATGGGTCCATACCACCTTTGGTTCTTTGGAGGACCTAGGGATAAGGGCCAAATTAGCTTCCCTCCTCTTTTGTGTGATAGTTGACCAATTCTAATGCCACTTCTTTTACCTTTTCTTCATCACCTATTTGAGGTCCTTCAATTTGTGCCACCTCAACTGTGGCTCCCTCATATTCTTGATCATACCCATAGGTCTTTGTAAGTTCCTTGAATAATTTGTCCACCATCTCATATGGTTCTAAGGTAACCATATCAAAGTGTTCCACAAGAGAAGATGGTTTTGGAGGTTGGGCTGATGATGTAAGGCCTTCTCTTAGCCTTTCTTCTAGTTTCTTCTCCCTAGGTCCTTAAATTTGGAGTTATTGCTATTGTGGCTAACTTGGAGGTGCACTAAAAGTGAAAAATAATAGATGATAATACAATGGGTTCATTTTCCATCTCTCCCTAGCTAGTTTATATTCTCTTTATAGTCTATACTCAAGCTTGAAATCATGTTACCTACACCTAGAAAACACTTCCTCAAAGTCCATAGCTTTGGTGTAAAAATGGTCATATGGACTAACCCCAAGCTCATAGGTTAATTTGGTTAGTTTCTTTGACTAAAAATTAGGGAAAAACTTTTTATTGAGGTCCCATTACTTTAGGTCATCCTTTTGAAAGTGAAAGGCATCCCTATGTCTAGACACGATGTCCAATTATTTCTAGACCTAGATCAAAGTTTTCCCAATAAAGAATGGGAAAGGATACAACATGCCCTTCCTCTTCTCAATAAAAACATTATCAATTCCTTATAAGATTTGGTGATAAATTTATTTCTTAGCCAACTTGAGGATAACTTAGATAGGCAACCTGAATGGTTGGGTCATGATCCCTTCTATTCTGATAATGATGTAATTTGGATATTACCAAATATCTCCCATGAGTTCAACATAATTCTTGACAAGAGGGTGCATCCTAGACATGGGGTTCCCTATGATATTCTTGACCAAAGTATGGTATATATAATCACAAATAAAATACATATGAACTATATACTTGAAGATGTACAACTTCGCATAGTGATGAGAAATGGTAATTTTATTGTGGGAGAACCAATTATTGACACTAGGAATATGATTGGATGCCATTAATGAGTCTAATATATAGGATATCATGGTGAATTTTTATATTTTCCTTATCTTAATGTCATAAAATTGTCTCCCTAATTGGATGCTAATCAAATCTCCAATATGTGGAGTTACCTTCTCTTCCACCATGAAATATATGTAGGAAATCTATTTAGGGTCAACATAGGTCATAGTGGCTACCCATGAAGCTCTACATAATAGGGTCATAATGATCCTAATTCCTTATCTAAATTAAATGATAAGGATTTTACCATCATTGCTCTTAGCTACATTAGTTCCTTAGATTAACCAAGGTCTCAAGATAACATCTAGATTATGTTGGGTAGTCTATTCTTTGATGGAGGGGAGGTTTATATGAGATTTAGGGAGCTTGTAGTAGCATTCAATAAATATTGGGGAAATATAGGCAATTCTATTTTACCCTCCTTCTTTGATGATCTAATAATTGTCTATTCTACAATCAATAAATAGGGGTGCTAGGATATCAATACAATGCAATACCTTGGGTTTAGAAATAACTTGATGAAGACCTATCATTTATATTACAACCAAGTCCTTGAACTTCCTCTCGGTGATTACCACCCTTTTCTCATTGGATGATAGAGGTTGAAGCTCCTCAATTGTGAAGAAAATATTACACCAATTCTTCATACCATTGGCTAATGCCCTTGTATCCAATTTAGTGTCTCCATATCATCTCCCTTCATGGTCCATAGATAGATACATGTCTATCTCTTCTTTCATTTTTTAGCTTTCCACTTCCATGATCTCAATTACCTTGGAATAAGATAGGTATAGATGCTCAGGATGACACTTTGAGCTTGCTTAATGTAGTTATGTCCTTAAAAATTTATTCATGTCTTAGATCTTATGGATGCACCACTTATTCAAATCCTATCTTTTTGAGCACACCAAATCTTAGGATTGTCCTTTAGTGCTTACATGGTGTTTACATGGATATCCTTAATCTTATTCCCATGGCACTCCTATGAGAATCCCTTTAAAAATTAACCATTGGGTTTTAAATAATTCTTTTTACATTGATCCATTAGATTATGATGCTAAGATGAATGTGAGCCTTTGATTAAGATCCTAGAGGTCCTCTTTAATTGGTCACTTGGATCTTGGATGATCTGGTTATGCCAAGTGGTGCACTCTATCTTCCTTGGCAAAATTCCACCTTCACTTCGCACCATTGGATTAATATCAATGATAGAGTGAGAACCATTGATCATGATCAATGAGGTTGAAGTTGATTGGTTGAGAGGTTAGTTTTGGTTAAATTTGATGGTATTATTAATGTCAAAGATTTCCACATGAACGTCAAATGATAAGAGTATGACTATAAAATTTAAGCTTGTAAGGTTCTTTTGGCTAAATGATAGTGTGTCACGTATCATGTTCTTGGTGATATCAAGACTTTGGGGTTGATGCGGTCTATTATATCAAGCTAGGTGATGAATGTGAACCATTGATTGTGGTCTGAGATGTCTTTTCTAATTGGCCCAACTTTAGGGATCTTTGATTTTGCACCATTAGATCAAGATCACTAAGTGAATGTGAATAGTCCAATCCTATAAGATGTACAAAAATTAAGTTAGTATGTCATGCACATAGTCTTAAGCCAAAGGTTTACCATTAAAAAATACTATGATCTAAGTTTTAATGTGATAAGTCTAAATTTTAAATGTTTAGAGCATCCACTTTTGGACTAAGGATAAAATTTTAGATGGTGTGTACTTTGAAGGCCTCGCTGGCATCAAAGACATCCTCACAAATGTTAAACTATGGGAGCATGATAATCAAATTAAATACCATAAAAACTCTTATAGTGAGTGGGTTTAGTATGTAGTTCATCCGAGGAAGATCTTACACTACTAGATTCAAGACTCTTAGGAAGCAAAGATGATTAGATATGCATCCAAGTTAAAAAAAAATAATTAGAGTATGATACATGTGGTGATTTATACTAAAGTTTAGGATATTTGAAACATCATCTATGTTGAACAAACACCAAGACATTTTAGGATTAAAACTTAGGCTAAACATTAATAAAATCTAAGTCTAAGATGAAAAGGGGTTTGTGGACATAACATTTAACAAGGTTAAGAAGGATTTTAAAAGGGGGAAGGAACATAAATGGGGACTTAAGTATAGTTTTATGTCAAGGTTTGGGCATATTTAAAAACATAATTGAGCCTTAATGTAAAATTAAACTTAGGGTCTTTTTTTAAAAGGACCAATTCCTACTAAATTTTCTCTTGAAAAAATTGAATTTGAATCCTTAGGGTTTTTTTTGATTAGGAACCTTACTTTCCTCCATGAAAATTTCACTTAGCCATCTAAGGGAAATCATTCATAGGGTTAACTCATAAATCATAATTAAACATGCAAGTACCTATCCCTTTCTAGGTGGATGATCTACAAATTCTATAAGAATAACCTCATGAAATCTAGAATATGATATAGATGTTTTGAAACATTTACATGGGTCCCTATTTTAAAAAGGAGAAAAAAATGGGGTATGTTGGTCACAACAATACTGGTGACTGACAGGGGAAACATAGTAATAGGTTAGAACCTAGAAACTCTGGTTTAAAACCAACACATAAGTCTTTTATCTCCTTTGATCCACATATCACTACTTTGGTCAATTCAATGTTGAAACAAGCTTCAAATGTGCATAATTAATATCCTCATGTCAAAGCCTAAACATGTTGTGTGTGATTTTATTCCACTTACTATTTATCATGAGACTTTAGGGAGCAACATTTAGGTTCATATCTTTTTTTTACCATTGCATTTGACTTTGAGCAATATTTAGATATTATTTTAGGAATAGTTTCTCTTAGTTCAATAGAGGCTTGCACATTGCTTTATTTTTAGCTAGGCATCCATATCCATAAAAAAGATACCTTTAGCTTCACTCATTTCCTTGTTATACTTATAGCTAGGTATCTATAGCCACGTTGGAGGTTTCTTGAATCACCTTTGACTTTGCATCTTTTGATTTAGCATTAAGTCCCTTTTGTGTCTTTTTGCTTTTCAACAAAGGTTAAAATCTAGGGTAACTAAGTTTAAGGATTTGGTCAAATTTTTTGGCCTTAGGATAATCATCTTTTGTTGAAACCTTAATTTTATACAAGGATGTGTTTTAAGTGTAAGCATGCATATGCCTTAACTATTGAACTCTCCTTCCACATACATGATTCTTCTTACAACAGAGTTTTGGTCTTAGGTAGTGTATTGGGTTCTTGGGGGGTAACTAACTTCCAAGTGAGTCTTTTGAAAGTATCTTTATTGTAACACAATGCTATATTATAACCTTAGGTTCTCTTGTGTAGGATTCATGCCCTCACTTGAAATACTTGAACTTTGAGCAATTTTGAGCAAGGACAGTCTATGAGAATTTATTAAAATAAAGGATCAAAACCAAGAATAAATGACAAAATGAAAAAAAATAGACAAAAAGATAAAAAAATCATAAGTAAACAAATATATACAAGCCAAGTAGGAAAAAAAAAGAAAGGAAACTAACTAGCCTACCTAATCTTTTTTAAGCAGTCTTACAAATGTTATTCCATGAAGACCCCTGGTGGAGTAGTAGAAAAGTAATGCTTGAGGTATTTCCCATTGGTGGGTAATGTGAATTCTAATCCTTGAAGGTCGTTTAGCTTAAAAGTGTTGTTTCCCAAGGTATTTACAATTTGGTATGGGCCAATCCATAATGGTGCAAACTTACCATGCTTGCCCTTAGGTTCTGATGCCTTGTCCCAAAGGACTAGGACTCCCTATTTGAATAATTTTACCTTGTAACTTTTGTCAAACCATATTTTCATAGTTAATTGATGTCTACTAAGTCTTCAAATGCCTTTTATCTGGCATCTTTCATCGAAATGATGTCTAATAACTTAGAATTAACAAGCTCTTGGCTTTCTTTAATGTATTCTTCCATGAATGTGAATGTAGGCAATTTGAGGGTGATGGGGAAGATAGGTTCATAGCCATATACAAACATAAATGGTGAAGTTTTGAGCACCTGATTGATCCTTATTCTATCAGTCCATAATGAATACTTAAGGAGCTTATGTCATGTTGTAGGCTTGTCTATAGAAGACTTTTTGATGGCCTTCATAAGATTCTTGTTGGTAGATTATAAAACTCCATTTCCTTGAGGATAATGATTAGAGGCAAAATTTAAAGAGATTCCATTATCATAATCTCATTTGGTCATTTCAATTGATATAAATGAAGATCCATTGTCATAAACTAAGGAAACTAGGGTTCCAAATCTGGTGCAAATATTTTCTTCCAAGAAGTTGATCACTTCCTCTATCCTACATTTTTGGTGGATATATCTTCAGTCTACCTTGTGTAATAATTTTTAGTAGTTAGGACATAATTATGGCCTTTAGAGGAATTGGGATTAATAACTCCTACAAATTCTAATCCCTATTGTGAAAAATGTTTGTCTACCATCATAGGTTGCAAAGGCATGGCTGCCTTTGGCTCCTTTGTGCTAAAAATCTTGTATGAATGGTACTCTCTCACATGTTTTTGATCATCCTTGAATATGGTGGGCCAATAATACCCATCCCTAAGAATATTTTGGGTTATCGTTCTCCTTGAAGGATGTCCACTGCCTAACTTTTCATGAAAAGTAGACATGATTTGAGAAGCCTCTTTTTTGGACACACCTTAAGTAGATCGCTTTAATGTCCTTCTTATAAAGGACTCCATATTTGATGAGGTAATGGGATGTTTTGAGCCTTAAGGCTCTCCTTTGTTCTTTGGTGAGTCCTAAGGGACAACTACCTCTAATGAGAAGATGTATTAAATAGTCATACCATTCATTGGGATAGAAGTTTTATTGATCCATTTACATGACATGGTGTTTGGTATTAGAATTGATAATCATATAGACTAGGCCCTTACATTTCACCAATTTGGCAATCTTCATCTCTATATCATACTGTTGTAGGATTTCCATCCACTTGCCTCTTCTTTCCCCAAGCTCATTCTGACTTAACATAAGCTTTGTGGTTGGGTCTAGTAAGATGGCATGTACCTTATTTCTAAGGATGTAATGCCTAAATTTTTTTACTACTTTCACTAATGCATAGGCCTACTTATCAATCAAGAAATATTTTACCTCTATATTTTTGAAATTGGTGCTCATGAAGGCTATAGGGTGGTCATTTCCATCCACCTTTTGAGTTAGGATTATAGCCATGGTGTGGTCAGAAACAAATGAATACAAGTAAAAGTCTTTTTAGAAGTCAGGACTTATCAAGATAGGGGCTTGACTAATTGCCCTTTTGATGTCAATAAAAGCTTTCTTGGATTCTTCATCCCAAGAAATTTTAGCATCTTTCTTAATCATATCATTTAGAGGTTTGAAAATCTCAGTAAAGCCTAAGATGAAATTCCTCATGAAGTTAATTTTACCAAAGAACTTTAGTTCCTTCTGGCTGTTGGGTAGCTCAATCTTGGAAATGGCTTCCTTTCTATCATGGTCTTTGGAAATCCCTTCTTTGGTGATGACATGCCCCAATAATTTTCCTTTAGTGACACACAAGATAATTTTCTTGGGGTTGAGAGATATACCATACTTCCTTCACCTTTAAAACACTTATTTTAGGTCCATGAAATGGTCCTCTCTATTCTTGGAGAAAACTATAAGATCATCTATTATATGATGATGAATTTCCCCACTAGACCTTAGAAATCATGGTCCATTACCTTCTGAAAGTTGGCTCTTACATTAATCAATCCAAATGGCATCATTTTTTAAGCATATGTTCCCCACTTGGTAGTGATCTTCATCCTATCTTCTTGAGCAATAAGCACTTGGTTGTATCTAGAGAAACCATCCAAAAAGGACATCACGGTCGATCCTAAAATAACCTGGATGACCTGATCAAGAGAAGGTAGGGGTAATTGTCCTTTTTAGATGCTCTATTTAGATTTCTAAATTATATGCACAATATTATTTCCCCATACTTCTTTCTACCAGGACCAGGTTGGCAACCCAAGTGGAGTGCCTAATAAGAAACACAATCCTTGCATCCAACAACTTTTTGACCTCTTTAAATATCATGAGTTTTAAGATAGGGTTGACTGGCCTTTTTTCTATCTAAATGGTTTATAACTCTCCTTGAGAGGTATAGTATGAGTAATAAGCCTTGGATCAAATATTTTGAGTTCTTTATAGGACCAAGCAATTACATCTTTATAATTTGTAAGTAGCTCCCTATCCTTTTTTTTCCATTTTAGTGTAAGCCTTTCCTATGTTTACTTGCTGGGGCTAATCATGTGAGCCAAGATCTACTACATGATAGTCCTTACCATTTAACTTGGGAACCTTAATCTTGTCATGATCAAACAACCTTTCTAATGAAACCATCCCTTTAGGTATCTTATTGTCATTCGATTGGATGACTTTACCATTAAGCTCCTCTTTAGGAGAACATTCATTAGCTTCATTAATCATGTGAGCTTCAAAGGCCCTAGAATTGGTCAATAAATCTAAAATTTATTGATCATCATTGAATACTTGAAAATGATTCAAGTTACCTAAGATAGAGGGGCATGGTATAAGCTCAATATTGAGGTTAGGGGAATCATGATTGGGTATAAGGTTAGCTGCACTAGAGGCTAGATCATTAGCATCTTTATTTTATTCCTTAGGAATAGACATGATGTTGAAAGAATCAAAATATTTAATTAAGTCCCACACTCTAAAATTGTACCTTTTAAGGTAAGATAACTTACACTGGTACATGTTCCTTACTTGATTGACCACTAATTCATAATCCCCATAAACAAGGAGTTCCCTAACTTTATTCTTAATAACAAGTTGCAATCCTAGAATGAGAGCTTCATACTTAGCCAAATTGTTAGTGTACGAGAACTATAACCTATAGGATGCATGATATTTCTTTTTTGTAGGGTCTATTAATAAAATACTAGCCCCTAAACTTGATTTACACCTGGCACCATCAACATATAATTTCTATAGGCTAAGTATAGGAGGAGGGTCCTTGGAACTAGGTTCTTTTGCAATCTCTATAGTGAAAACTCCTAGATAAGAGTTAAGAAAGTTTTCCTTTTCATTGACAACATTATATTATTTTATCATATCCCTCATCCTTGGTTCTATTTCTACCATTATTTGATTTGGAACACCTTTCTAGGAAAACCATAAGTGGGAATAGTCGATAAACATGTATCCATTCAAGGACTTAGTCCATCATCTACTTAAGAGTAATCCATAAGCACTAGTAATATCCACCACTTGTATGCCAATGAATTTTTGAACCCTTGGTTCATCAGCCAACTACATATGTATATTCAATAATCCCCCATTAACTTTGAATCTTGACTTGTCCAATTATGTGACCACCCTATTATACTTGATTGGGGTTAACCCAAGCTATTCACATATCCCAACAGGCATGATGTTGGTTGAGGTTCCATAATCTAAAAGGAAATTATGGACATTCTTCCCAAATATCCTAACTATAAGTAAGAAGGGTGGGGACTCTTCTTTGGTTACTTGCACAGTCACATTTGCACTATCACTCTTAGGGGGTTTCTTAGGTTTCTTGGATAAGGATTCCAATAGTAAATCTCTTTATTCTATAATCTAAGTTAGCTCATGTAGGGTAATATTGGATTTAATCTTTTTCATATCTTCCAAAATGTTGTAACTAGTTTTGCATGAAGGTTTAGCAATAGATAAGGAAGAACTACCCTTAGGTGGTTTAGGATCATTCCTTGATGTATCATCTAGAGGAGTCCTATAATTTTTAAGGGGAGTGAAAGCAGTTAATGGATGATTTTGTTCTTATTTCTTAGAGGGTATGTCTTCAAAATTGATAAAATGCTTGAATCTCTTTAGGGATATTCTCCAACTCATTATCCTCTTGGAAAAGGAATTGAAATGTCTCTAACATGTGCACTTGGTCAGATGGCTAGGATCTAGAAGGACTTGTAGTAGCATCTTCATTTAGGACTAGTTAAAATGTGTCAAAATCTTCAAAGGCTTTCCATAGCTCAATGCAATCAATCTCACCATGTTTATAGGTAGCATGCACCCTACAATAAATTAGTAAGGCAATATCAGTGAGATTAATGTCCATGGTATTCTTGCTAGCAAGAAGGCTCATTGGCTTTATTATTATAGAATTTATCATTATAAAATATATTTCCAAGCCTATTGAACTTTTGGAGGGTGAAGTTCCTCCTTGAGTTGTTATTAGCATTGCCAACTTGCTTTTGTAATTGTAAGAGATTTATGTTGAGCTTCTGGACCATCTTTAGAATAGATTCATTCTCATTCTTTAGGGTTTAATTTTTTGGAATTGGATATTTTTAGTACCATTGACTGGTACTAAATCCTTTTAGTCATTGGTGTGAAATCCATTAGTGACTTGATGACTCAAGAAACCTAGGTTCTGATTAGGAGCAACATGGCTAGTAGGTAATACATTCAGAGTAGGAAGCTATTTTAATACTGGAGCATTTTGTTTATTATTTGGAGAAATGTTTAATGTAGGCATATGTAGATTAACATTTGGGATAGAATAATCTATATGTCCTTGAGGCTACATTTGGTCACTAATAACCACTACTTTAGAATAAACTTGGGCTAATGTTTTGATAGCTAGGAAAGCTCTTTTTATAAACACAAAAGTGGGTCTACTGCATCTTTGTAAACTTATAGAGATAAAGCCTCATTAGGTTTATATGGATCCATGGTTTGACTAAACATCTTTTGGAACCTGGCATTGAAGGATCTAATGGGCTCATTTGCATCTCTCTTAATAGTTGTAAATTGGTGATAAATGACATAGGGGCTTATGATTTTCCCAAATTGATCAATAAAGATAGTGTCAAAATTATTCCATGAGGTAATACAATTGTCAAGAAAATTAAGGAACCATTCATATGCAACATATTTTAATGTAAAAACAAATAATCTACAAACTACATCTTCATGGATCACAATTAATAACCTTAAGGCAGCCTTGAAAGACTTAACATGTTCTTCTGTAGTTGTAACACTAGTTGGCCTAAATATTGGAAAGTAATTTTTAGGATTATGAGGCAATTCATGAACTACACCTGGTACATTGATGGGGGAACTTCCAATCCATGCCATATCTAGATCAAAATTGAATGTAAGAACCCCTTGTAAGGGTAAAGATGTTAGAGACTTAGAACACCTACTTCTTCCTCTATCTTTCTTGGTTCTTTTATGGGTTTATATCTTGAGCAAGGGATCTCTTATCTTTGAATGTGATCTAGTCCTGATCCTTAGTAATTCCATCTTGAATATTAAGGATCTTGTTTAAAATATGGTGTAACAAGTTCAAATTCATAAATAACTATAATCAACCTACACACTAAGCCTATTTTGTTGAATATTTGCTCATAAAGGGACAAAATACACTGATATTTGACTAAGTAAGCTCAAAGATTTGATAAATTATGTAAATATGGCCATTCTTTACAACCTGTGACTCAAATAAACTCAAGACTCACCAAGAATTGTCAATCTTCAACCAAAATAAACTGTTCTAATTTTGAAATTATGAATTTTTAAATCCTGAAGCTATCTTTAGCAGAAGTTAACTATTTCCTTGTAGATGACTAAGATATTTTCCTAAAAAAGTGAAAATATATGTGAGAAACTACCTAGATCAAGGATCTTTAAACTTAGAGTGAAGAATCACTCATAAGGGTTAAGAATCATTTATATTTAATGTAAGAATTGTTTCAATTGATCAAGCATGCCCTCATTCTAGTGCCAGTGGGAACCTATATTTTGATGCTTCTAATTACCTCATAGGTGCTCTTCAATGTTGATGAACACTTCTAGTTTTAGGATTTAAGGAATCCAAGGCATGAGTTGCAGTTTATGACAATTCAATGATGTCTATGGTGGAATAGAAGCAGGGTATGGGAACTGTCCATAATATTTATTTAATGTGGTGGTTGGGAGCCATCAGGGTCTAGATATTTGAGATAATTTAAGCCCACAAGTTAATATTAATGGATATTAACAATGATCTTTAAACTAGGTGAATTTTGATTAAAAAAATAGAAAAAAGAAGGGTAAGGTAGAAAAGAGAGTGTGATTACACATTTCTATCTCAAATATTATGATAAAGTTCTAATTAATTTGAGCATACATGAACCAATTTGTGTTGTAAAATAATATAAACTTAGATTGCATCATGAACCAGGCAAGCTTCAAAGAATATATATAAACCCCAAGTAATAACCAATTTTACTTTAAAAGTTTGCTACTGTAACCTAAATAACATATGCACATCCAAATGCAAAGCAAATAAAATAAAGCATACCTAATATATTTTCAATTAATCTAGAATTATCACAAATTAATATACCTATGATAGGAAATGTATAGCTAAATGTAGAGAACCATTCAAATTTAAGATAACAAAATGTAATTAAGAGACAACATTAGCATTCAATAAACTATTCAGACAATCTTTTCAGAATTCCTTAGTTGTATTGAATGCTCTTTTGTATACAAATTTCTTAGAGTCTCTCTCTCTTTAAAAAATGGTAACCTTTTCCTATTTATAGGAAACATAGGTGGTATACTAGTTATCTTCTCAAAACATCCATGGTATGATAAGGATAGTTTTCCTTAATACAAGGATTATAATCCAAAAGGCTTTTTATGCCAATTTTGACAAAGAACTAATATATGCTAATAGACTAGCATATATATTTTAAAAGAATATTTTTTACATTACATTGGTAGGTCCCATGGGTTATTTCTTGAGGATGTTCTTCACCTCAGTATATTGTTCTATGATTATCTCAAAAGCTACTACATGTTTCATTAAACAATCCTCTTCTTGACCTACCAATGTGTTAAATTCTTTATCACTCTTGGCTTTAAGGTTTTGAATGCATTGGACCTCTATAATCTAATTCACTAATGTCATGATGGTATTAAGGAACTTTTGATTATCTTTGATAGGCTATCTTTGGTTGTCCTTGATGTTTTGGATGAAGGTATTGATCCTTTGCCTAAACTATTCATCATCCATTAGGCCTACAATATTGGTCTCAAAAGGGTTTACCAATAGTTCCCTTAAGAACCTCTCCATTCTTTCTATCAAGCCTTTATATTCTTCCATAAATTTTTTGACACTATCACACCAATTGTTTAGGTCCGTATGCTATCTTCAATAACTCCTAGGAGAGTATGCAAATACTTCAACTTAATGATCTTGATGCCTTGGACCTGCTTGGTGTGATAGACATTAATCAATTAAATTGCCTAATCTCTAGAGATCTACCACTAAGTGATTGATGCATATGCATTCCCAATTTTATGGGTCAAGGTATTTGATTTGAGCTTTAATCCATTCAACCCTTCAAAGTTGTTAAATAAGGACTTATCTAGTAGTTTCATTATATCCTTAGGGACTAAAAATGTAACATGTGCTTCCAAGTATTTCTTCACCTTTTCTAGATTAGTGATCTTCTACTACATCCATTGGATTCTAGCCAAGGTCATTATTGATTGGGCCACTAGAAAACTAGCCACATCCTCTTGATGGATGGGATGTTCCCTTGTTGTTTGCCCTTGTATGGGATTTAGGCCTATAAAAGGTTTACCTTTTGAAAGGTGAAATTTTTGGTGCTAATGGTGGTTTTCTTGGTTTTCACCCTTTCAAACCCTGTTGTATATGGCTTATACATGATAGTGGTCACTAATCTAGATGGTTTAGATGTCTTCGAGGTTTTAATCCTAGTTTCACTCGATGCTCTTGGATCTTCTATTTTCTTGCTACTTTTTTTGGCTACTTGAGAAATTCTTCGTTATTCTTGGTCCTTCATGAGCTCTTTGATCTAGGGTTTGACATTATCAAGGGGATCTTCTCTTGTAGAGCTAGTAATTGCTAGTGAGTGTAATTAGGAAGGAACCTTTTGGAGTTTCCCATATATGAACCAGTCAGGAATGATAGGTCCATGTATGGGGAACTCATCACTGAACACATTTGCCTCATTATTGGGATGGGTCCATGCCACCTTTGGCCCTTTGGAGGACCTAGGGATAAGGGCCAACTTATATTCCCTCTTCTTTTGTGTGATAGGGACCAATTCCAATGCCACTTCTTTTACCTTTTCTTGCTCACCTATTTAAGGTCCTTTAATTTTTGCCACCTCAAATATTGTTCCCTCATCTTATTGATTACACCCATAGGTCTCTACAAGTTCATTGAATAATTTTTACACCATCTCATATGGTTCTAGGGAAACCATATCAAATTTTTCCACTAGAGAAGATGGTTTTGGAGGTTGGGCTAATGATGAAGGGCCTTCTCCTATCCTTTCTTCTAGTTTCTTCTCACTGGGTCCTTGAAACTGGAGTGCTTATTATTTTGGATAACTTGGTGGTGCATTAGAAGTAAAAGACGGTAGATGATACTGCAATGGGTTCAATTTACATCTCTCCCCAATTAGTTTCTCCTCTCTTTATAGTCTATGCTTAAGCTTGAAATCATGCTACCTGCACCTAATAAGGACTTCCTCAAAGTATGTATCTTTGGTATAAAAATGGTCATATAGACTAACCCCATGATTATAGGTTACTTTGGTCAGTTTCTTTGACTATAAATGAGGGACAACCTTATTATTGGGGTCATCCTTTTGAAAGTGGAAGGCATCCCTATGTCTGGACATGATGTCTAATTATTTTAAGTCCTAGATCAAAGTTTTCCCAATCAAGAATGGGAAAATATGTAGCATGCCCTTCCTCTTCTCCCTAAAAAACATTTTAAATTCCTTGGAAGATTTGGTGAGCAATTTTTTTCTCAACCAACTTGAGGGGAACATAGACATGCTACTTGAATGGTTTGGTCATGGTCCCTTCTATTCTAATAATGGTGTAATCTAGATTATACCAAATATTTCCCATGAGTTCAACATACTTCTTGACAAGAGGGTGCATCTTGGGCATGGGATTCCTTATTATATTCTTGACCATATTAGGGTATATACAATCATAAATGAACTGTATATGAACTCTATACTTGAAGATGTGTAACTTTGCATAATGATGAGAAATGGTAATATTACTATGGGAGGACCAATTCTTGACACCATGAATATGAGTGAATACCATTAATGAGTCAACAAATAGGAAATCATGGTGAACTATTGGATTATCCTTCTCTTAATGCTATAAAATTGTCTCCCTAATTGGATGCTATTCAACTCTCTAATAGGTGGAGTTAGATTCTCTTCCACCATGAAATATATGTAGGAAACCCATCTAGGGTCAACATAGATTGTGGTGGCTTCCCCTAAAGCTCTAAAAAAATAGGGTCATAATGATCATAATTCTTTCTCTAAATTGAATGATAGGGACTTTACCATCATGGCTCCTAGCTACATTAGTTCCTTGGATTAACCAAGGTCTTAGGATAAATCTAGATTATGTTGGGTAGTCCATTATTTGTTGGAGGGTAGGTCTATATGAGCTCTAGGGAGATTTTAGTAGCATTAAAATGCTACTGGAGAAATATAGGTAATTCTTTTTTAGCCTCTTTTGATGATCCAGTCATTATCTATTCTATAATCAACAAACATGGGTGCTAGGATATCAATGCAATACAATACCTTGGGTTTAGTAGTAGCTTGATCAAGACCTAACATTTGGATTGTAACTAGGTCCTAAAAATTCCTCTTGGTGACTGCCACCCTTTTCTCATCAAATGATAGAGGTTACAGCTCCTCAATTGTGAAGAAAATCTTGGACCAATTATTCATGTCATTAGCTAATGCCCCTGTATCCAATTCAATGTCTCTAAAGCATCTCCCTTCATGGTATATAGATAGATATATGTCTATCTCTTCTTTAATTTGTTAACTTATTTCTGCAATGATATCAATTACCTTGGAATACAATTGGTCTTGATGTTTAGGATGACACTTTGAGCTTACTTAATTTAGTTATGTCCTTAAATCAAGTTTTAAGGCTTTAAGTTGAGGTTTAGGGCTTTAAGCTGGTTTGGTAGGGTCTCTAAGGATTTAATGGTGAAGGTGACAACTTTCATAAATGTATTCATGTCTCAGATCTTATGGATGGCACCACTTATGCAAATCCCATCTTTTTGGGAATGCCAAATCTTAGGATTGTCCTTTAGTGCTTACATGGTGTTTATGTGGACCTCCTTAAGCTTGTTCTCATGGCACTCCTATGGGAATCCCTTTAAAATTAGCTATTGGATTTTAAATAAAGAATTTTACATCACTCTATTGGATTAGGATTCTAATATGAATGTGAGCCTTTAATTAAGATCATGGAGGTCCTCTCTAATTGGTCACTCAAATCTTGGATGACCTAGTTATGCCAAGTGGCACACTCTAGCTTCTTTGGTAAAAGTACATCTTCACTTCATGTCATTGGATTAAGATCAGTGATGGAGAAAGAACCATTGATCATGATCCATGAGGTCCAAGTTGATTGGTTGAGAGGTTGGTTATGGTTAAATTTGATGGTCTCACTAAAATCAAAGACATCCTCATGAACATTAAATGATGGGAGTACGACTATCAAATTTAATCTTGTGAGGTGCTTTTGGATAAATGAAATCATGTCATGCATCATGTTCTTAGTGATATCATTACTTTGGGGTTGATGAGGTATGTTGGATCAAGCTAGTCATGAATACAAACCATTGATCATGGTCTAAGAGGTCTTCTTGGATTGGCCCAACTTTGAGGCTCTTTGATTTCACATAATTAAATCAAGATTTCTAGGTGAAAGTGAATAGTCTAATCTTGTAAGATACATGAAAATTAAGTTATTCCATGATATATAGAGCTTAATCCAAGGGTTTAGCATTAAAAAACACTATGATCTAAGTTTTAGTGTGATAAGCCTAAATTTTAAACATTTAGAGGGTCCCCTTTTAGACTAAGGATAAAATTTTGGATGGGGTTTACTTTGAAGGCCTCACTAGCATCAAATACATCCTCATGAATATCAAATGATAGGAGCATGATCATCAAAGTAAATACTATATAAAATTTTATTGTGAGCAGGTTTAGCATGTAGTTCATCTTAGGATGATCTTGCACCATTAGATTTGAGGCTCTAGGGAGGCGAAGATGGCTAGATATGCATCAAAGTTAAAACATTGAATTAGAGCATGATAGATGTAGTAATTTATACTAAAATTTAGGATCCTTGAGGCATCTTCTATGTTGAACAAACACCAAGACATTTTAGGATTAAAACTTAGGCTAAACATTAATAAAGTCTAAGTCTAGGATGAAAAAGGGTTTGTGGACATAACATTTAACAAGGTTAGGAGGGATTTTAAAAGGGGGAAGGAACATAAAAGGTGACTTAATTATAATTTTATGTCAATGTTTAGGCATATTTAAAAAAATAACCGAGCCTTAATGTAAAATTAAACTTAGGGTCTTTTTTTTAAAAGGACCAATTCCTGCTAAATTTTCTCTTTTGAAAATTGAATTTGAACCCTTAGGTTTTTTTTTTTTTGCTTAAGAACCCTACTTTCCTACATGAAACTTGAACTTAGCCATCAAAAGGTAATCATTAGTAGGGTTATATCATAAATCATAATTAAACATGCAAGGACCTATCCCTTTCTATGTGGATGATCTAAAAATTCTAAAAGAATAACCTCATGAAAGTTAGACTAGGATATAGATGTTTTGAAACATTTTACAAGGGTCCTTATTTTTTAGTATGTTGGTCCCAAAAATAGTTGGTTTGGTATGAACCCTACTAATGGAGTTACTTGCTTAGTTACTTCCATCTGAAGGTAAAGTGCATGGCTTACTTGGAAGTTTATGTCAATGGTTTTAAAATTGAGAAGATCTCTTTAGTAATTGGGGAACCTTTTTCATCAGTTTCTTATGTATAAATGGTGAAACTCTAACCTCAGTTTGTAGTGAATGTTCCTATAATTTTATCTCTTAAAAATTGACCATCAACATTACCTCATCATTGGTATTATAAATAAATCCCTTGATCTCCATTTTGAATCTATCTAATATTGCTTGAAAAAGATTCTCAAAAATGGGATTGGGAACTAATTCACCCTATGGAATTCTTACTTGAATGAATATTAAGTCAGTTAGGATAGAGATAATTTCCCTATCTTGGTTTACAAATTATTGGACTAGATCCCACATCTCTTAATGCCATTAAATTATACTATTCCTTTTTGTAGCAATATATTTATGTGCCCAAAAAACCTTAGATGTTATCATTAGATTATGGTGGGCATAAGCCTTATTTCTTATTGATTTTATTATAAAACACATCTTTCCATCAATATATTTTATTTTATTAAACAGTTGAATAATGTCTCCCCATTTGGGCTGGGAGGTGGCTTTTTCAGACCTTATTAAACGAATGGTATCAAATAACTTCCTAGCTATCCCATGTAAATTATCCATTGTCTCTTTGGGGGATTGGATGGTGCTCACCTCTGGATTTCTATACATTTCTTGATAAAAAGTATAAATATTTCCTTGATAACCCCTATTACATATAGAAAACTATAAGGGTATTCTCAGATCCTATCAAGACCTAAAGGATTCACCTTTATTCTCTTAGTTAAAGAGAAGATATCTTATCTTTTCCCCATTTATATTTGTTGGGCCTTAGCCATCATCGTTTACCTTTTGAATTTTCTCAAAGTTCCTGTATGTCTATCAAAATGAAACTTAACTATAGGTTTCTTAGTTATCACCAAGTCTTGTCTTCCAGGTTCTTCTTCCTATTGAAGTTTATTGATCTATGAAGGAATATCCATGGAAAGTTGTTACTTTGTTTGATTTGTTTACCTTATAGGTGAACCTTGTTAATATTTTTGACCTAGATGATATCCTTGAGTAATTGAAGGGGATGTCCTAGGAGGTAACAAAGCCTTTGGGGATGATGTCCCTACTATATGAAAAGAGGAATATATTTCCCCCAACTAGTAACCTACTTCTATACTAGTGTATCTATAATATATTTGGCTTTCCCCTTTGCTTTGTGCATCAAAATTATAGGTGTATCCATCTATGTGGCTTGACCAATAGATATTTATATTTATGTAGATGAATTAAGAGGGGTGATTTGTGAAACAAAAATAGAGGAAGATACCAAATTTTTAAAATATAGACCTTGACTTAGTTCAAGGGACTAAGGACTAGTCCTAATAAAAAATAAATGTCACTGGGGTGATCAATAAATTTTTCAAATAGTTAGTGATAAAAGTATATGCAACCCCAAAATTCATGGAAGTAGTGGCCATAGGATCCATAAAAGTAGGTTGGGTTGTGATGGAAAAAATTGTTAATGTAGTAGCTAGGTTATTTGAATAAAATAATGTAAAGAATTTAAAAAATATGTCACACTATTTATAATTACATAAATTGAGTAAGTTGACAAATAATGTAGACTAGGAGAACTCACAACCAAAATAGGAATAACCCAAGTATTAGATATTGTAGCTTACATTGTTGTAGTCTAGTAGAGAGAATGGAAATGTAGACGAGGATGGACCTTGTACTATCTATTTTAGTTATGATTCTACCTCCTTTTTTTCACCTCCCTCTCTATCTGATAATAGTTAAATATCTACTAAGAGAGTATCCCTTTGGTTTATCTCTTCATATCCTTCTATTAACTCTGTTCCCCATGACTAGACACTTTCCTTAGATAGTCATTCATTCTTTGGGTTTGATTATGTGGTGTCACTAATGTAACATGACTCTTCAATTTATATCTCATATAACCATTATTCTTCATTATCCATTATTTTCACTTCCTCTTCACTGTCATAGACCATGACAGGGTCTGGTCTTCATATGCCCTTTCTTCCATCATATCTCTCTTTAGGTACTTCTACTAGTTCTTTCTTCACTTCCACATTTTGAGGAGAAATAGGTGGGATATTTATCTTCTTTGTATATATAAGCATTATTTTGTTATCAGTAGAGGTTGGTATTATAAGAGGTGAAATGGGAGATGGAGGAACTATAGTGGTGGTAGATGGTGATTGATTGGGAAGGGCAGTCACTACTGGAATAATGATGTATGGTGAAGTTATTTGTCTAGTAGGTCAGGGTATTATTGTTGGTGGTGGAAAAGAAAAAGTAGTAATGTGTACTTGAGATAAGAATTAAGTAAGAGTTACCTATTATGCAATGGTTAGTGGTGGCAAAGACAACATATAAAATATACTATCCATTCCACTTGTACTTGTAGACATTTCTTATTTAACTATGTGTGTAGGGAAAGTTGGAGGACTCTCCATTCTTTTTTCAATATGAGCTAGCCCAGATGGGATATATTCTTCTTGTGCTCTTGGTTATGATTGAGGAGGGGGTCCATAAATAGGTATTTAAACCCATTACTACTTCTAAATCATTTTAAAATCTTATTTGGTGATAGTAGGATCATATTAGATCCTATGTGCCATAATCATAAACATGTTGGCTATGTGCATTTGAATAACCACTTCAGAATCATTTTTTATCATTTATAAAAATGATGTCATGGTCATAAGCTTAGTTCCCATAGTTGAACCGAATTTTTATTTCATATTTCTTGAGGTGTGATTTGACATTCCATCTAAGGTCCAAGTGCCTCTAGGGTGACAATTTGAACCCATATTGTGTCTTCACTTTTCTAATAATTTGTACATGCTCCCATGTGGTGTATTTCATTATACCAATACTGTGAGGGGTGGGATAAATGGCTACCTACTTTGCCTTCCTTAACTCAATGTCAACACCATATGCAAATTGAGTATTAATTTCCTACTTAGTAACCTTTTTAGGAAAAATCCTTTGTAGGTATAATAAATGTGCTCTAGTACCTTATATTTTGATTACTATGCACTTGAGGTAAAAACAATAGTAATTTTTTTAAAAATATAATTCTTTAATTAATCAGATAACCTAGGCATATTATTTTAATAAATTTCCTAATAAACTATAGGGTAATAGGTTTAATTCAACCTCTTCATGTTTTTATGGAACCTATGCACATAGAGAATGTTTAATTCATTGCATAGTTTTAAAGGTTCCTATAATGGTGAGTTAACCATCATAGTTATGACATCTACTATATATGACATCATATTAAAGTTTCCATCTCAAAAAATTCTAAGATTTTTTATTCTGAGAATTAAGTTAGAGCTAATGATCTCTCCAACTGCTATGATTTTTTTGGACATCTAAATCAAGTCCAATAAAGGGAACCATATCTCATTAACATAAGAAATGGTTGAAAAACATTATATCCTATTCATAAAGGCTATAATAATTCTCATCCCTAATCTAAATATAATGATAGGAATGGTAGAGGTGGGGCCCTGGACTACAAAGTTGCTTGGGTTACCAACCCATTCCTGCAACTTATTTCTAACATTTTTATTGAGAAACCATGTGTTTACAATATATTTTCTATATGTCATGTCAAGCATCAGAAGTCTATGCTACTTATCGAATGCATTACCATTGATATATGCAACTAGTGTTTTGCTTATCTTGAAGTGTAATATCTTTATATAAATTTCACCATTCATAAAAAATCAAATAATAGGCCTATGCATGGCATTACCTTGAGATTGGAAAATACATTGTGGAGACCAACTGCTTTTATGGCTAATAGGTTGTATTTTTATCTTTGCATGAAGATGGATAATTTATCTTGAGATATATAGGGTTGGGCTACCTTGACCACATAAAAATGGTAGAATAATACTTAAATTCATGGTTTAGGGATGCAAAATCAAACATTGTATTAGTATATTTAGTTAAACCTATAATATAGTATGTAAAGGGAACTAGAATATGAGCTATGATTGCCATTGAATTTCTAGTTTAAAAATCCTTTGCTTTGTGAAAAGTCAAAAAAAATTATCACAAGAGAGCTCTAGATTCACACTATAAACTCAGATGATTGAAAACAATGTGATTAAAGTATATTTAGCAATTTGAAATATATTGATTCAGTTGCATTGGCTCTGATAATTTAAGGTAATAATTCATTGATTCATGAAAATTAATGGTTGAAATAGCCTTTTCTACTTTTCCCTTTCCTAGTATTTTCATTTAAAATTCACAAAATTGATTTTTGCAAGTTTTTAATGTCATGTGGCTTCTTCCACATGTTCTCAAATGATCAATCATCTTAATATGACAAAAGTATCATTTTAACTCTTTCAAATTTAGAAATGGTGTATGCTTTTTACTTACATTTATTAAAAGGACATGTGTCTAAATGTCATTGTTTCACTAATGGCTAAGGTGTGATTTAGTGTACTTTGCTTTTTGGGCTATTGGGTGAATAAGATGATGGCACATAAATAAATCTTGGTGATCTACTTGCCTGAGATCATCCATACAAAAGGATTTGTTGACATCACCATTGGGATATCAAATGAGTGAGATGATAACAAATGGATGGCTCTTAGTGATCCACTTTCCTAGGATCATCTATATAAAAAGATTTGTTGACATCATTGTCAAGCTACCTAATGAGTGAGATGATGACATGTGGATGACTTTTAGTGATTCACTTTCCTAGAATTATTTATATAAAAGGCTTTGGTGACATCACCCCCAAAATGACTTATATGTTTTATCTAGGTGCTTGGATGAGCATAATTATGATGTGTGGAAAGAATAAACTCTAGGATGTTCTAAGAACCACCTAAGTATGAAATAACGTATTTAAAATGTAACAAAGGTAAATAACCCACCATACAACATAACACATCAACTCGATTAGATACTTAATATGTGCCATTAATGCATCATTATCAACTTTGATTGTGATCTTTTCATCCACATCTATATATATCTAATTTTTATAAGTTTGTGTCAGTAATATTGTAAACTATTTTGGTGACTCATCTCCTCACATAAATATTCTTAATTATATTTTCATTATAATTAATCCTATTTTATACAAATCCAAAAAACTTGACCCTATTCTAACTTGTAAGACTCATCTCATAGAACTTGATTCATTCTTAGCATACTCTGGTGTTTTTAATGGGTATCAATGACATTTTGCATCAACTCAATCTCATACATGGAAACACACCTTCATCTAATATAACATACACCTCATAGATGATCATTCTCCTTGACATCAAGAAACACAAATTTTTATAGCATGTGGCTTAAAATCCATACAAATTCCATTGTTTTATATGGCCCATGGTATTTTTCTATCTAGGTAGTTTTATTTATAAAAATTGATATCTATATGTTATGTGGTGTTTATTGTGTCTTTTATAAGTTTTATTTTATATTTATGTTATGTTTAGTATTTATAGTTTTTAAGTGTCATTAACTTATGATTTCTATCTTTAGTATCGTATGTCCATTTTAGTAGATATTTTTTAAGTCTTTTAATTATCATTATTTGTTATAAGTTTTATTTAGTATGTTTTCATCAAATATTTTATAATTTTGAAGATAATTCATTATTATTAGTCATATAATATGTTAATCAATTTTATTTATAATAATAGCCTTTGGTTATATTATAAATTAAAGTTAAGTTTATCATTTCTATTATTGCACTATTCAATGTATTTTTTCATTTTGCATGTTAGTCCTTTATTATATGTGTCTAGTGTAATCATGTGTCAATTTGTAATATTGATTAATTTTCATATTGTGATTTTTAATAGTCCATTTAGGGTGTGTCAATCATATATTATCAAAATAAATCTTTGTTGAAATGTAGTTTTTATCTCTATAAAACATGTGTGATGATCTTCATTGTGAAATATCCCATTTACGTAATAGATGCATTATCAGGTGAGCCCAACACCCATTTCTTCAGGGATTTTGTATCCACCCATGTGAGAACTAAGTGGGGGAATGTTGAAAAAAATATTTATTTGAATTACATTGGTGAGATATTAGTTAGAGGTATAGGTTAGTTTATCAAATATATTATCAATGTGTATGTGAGTTTTAATAAAAATGCATGTATAATATGATATTGAGAATGATTATAGAGATAGTGAGATATTTGTGGGAGAAATTTAAGGCATAAATTAGATGGTAAATCTCCTAATTTATAAGAGATAATAAACCCATATATATATATATATATATATATATATATATATATATATATATATATATATATATATGTAACCTGATCTATTGACAAAATTAATTTGAATGAGTGATTATTTGACTGAAACCACCTTGTGTTAGAGCATCGGCTCTCCCAACATGGAAGGGGTATTCCCATACACACTCTATGGTAATATTATTGCATGAATTATAATTATCATCATATTTTTGTTCTAGATAAGGCATAAAACATGATATTTTTTTCAATATAATCCTTGTGTATAGAAAAATAAATAACATTATATTTCATTTCAAGAGAAGAAGGAACACTATAATATTTAATTTTTAGAGAAAAAAGAAGAAAACCACATTTAAATTATAGATAAGAAAGAATAATACCATATTTAATTTCTATTGAGAAAAGATGAATATCATAATTCATTTCTAGAGAAGAGAAATGAACATCACATTATTTTGAAATAGTAACACCATTTTTCATTTCAAAAGAGGAATAAATATCATTATGTTTCACTTAAAGAGAAGAAATAGGACCACATTCCTAAATATATTATACCTTATTTCAAATTAATTATCTGGAAAGATAAAACTTAAGATAATTTGGATTACTTAATATATGTCTAAAGTAGCTAAATATGAATGCTATAGTATATTATGATTGAAATATTGAAATTTACTATTTGTAAAGTAAAAATAATATCATTAGAAAAAGCATTGAATTTAGAAAAATAAATATAAGGAAAAACATCACAATAATCCATATTTGTATCATCTATCCATGGTTGTATTATATCATATCATCTAATGTTTCTAATATTTATAAATTCAATGATGTTTCTAATGATATAAAAAATGATGATATTTTTTTCTCTACAAATATTAAATTTAAATACTTGAATCAT
This sequence comes from Torreya grandis, assembly GCA_037957365.1. Lineage (NCBI taxonomy): Eukaryota > Viridiplantae > Streptophyta > Pinopsida > Cupressales > Taxaceae > Torreya > Torreya grandis. The sequence goes on from JARHVA010002904.1 coordinate 1,506,463, forward strand.
AATCTACTATAGCATTCATATTTGGTTACTTTAGACATATATTAAGTAATCTAAATTATCTCAAGTTTTATATTTTTTAGATAATTAAGGTAAAACATATTAGGGAACTTGGTCCTTATATTGAGAAATTTAAAGCCTAGGTTTCATTAGAGATTCATTCCACATTTTTAGGGTTTTATATGTCTAAATGAAGGTTTCAAACTTGATCTTTGAGTTCCCCTCATCATACAAAAAAATTTAAAACTTCACCTTTTCCCTAGGGTTTCACACTCATTTTCTAATTAAGGCTTCCTCTCTTAGGCTTGTGGTTTGTCCTCCTACCTATTTGGTTAATATACGATTCACAAAAACTCTATTTTAGAAATTCTTGGATATTTTTGTTATTCATATTTTTTGCATCAAAAACCTTATTTTGGTAAATTTATATATGGATTTTTTGGAATTAAAGGTTTAATAATTTTAGTATATTTTTCCTAGAGGGTGAAGGACACATATATTCTAAAAATAATATATGGGTTTCATTTATTTTATTATATTAAAAAAAATCCATTTTGGGTTTTCCATATATCCACACATTTTTGTTTGAGTGGTTGGATTTTTATTTGGTCCTTAAGTAATATTTATTTGGGTTTTAGTTTTTTTTCTAAAGTTTCATTTTTATATTTTTTTTCTAATATGCTCTTCATCTATGCCAGAATTTATTCTAGGAGTAAGCTTTATGTTTATGTTACTTGCTATTTTAGGTTCTAATAAATTCAAAATGAGTGAGCATAATAAAACCCCTTATAGAACTTATCCTATGGATTTCATTTTTTCTACCCATTCAATGGATTATGAATAAAATAATGATCAATCATGTTTGATTGATGATGATAATTCTATAAATGAAAATTATATTTTTGAAGGAAATTATTATGATTATGATTATGAAGAATATTGGTATGTTAATGATAAATATATTGAAGTATAATAAGAATGAGATAATGTTGAAATTAATTCTCCTAATATTTATATACACTCTATTATTTTGATTAAGATAAACCCACATTTTAATCATGTGGAATCTAGCCCAGGCACAATGGGAGGCCCAGGTCTCACAAAAAAAGTGCAAATAATAACCAAAAAATATAACAAGATCATGAAATAAACATAAACTAGACACATAGAATAACCCAAGACATGAAATATAAAGACCCATCTAAATAAAAGTCCCCCATAAGACCAAAAAGTGAGGGGATACATTTAGGCAAAAATGAGACCCAATCCCTAACCCTTAGATTGGTTGCCAAAAAAAAAAAAACAAAGCAAAATAAAAAAGGAGGATCATCATGTAGAAGCATTAACCATCAAAGCCAATTATAATAGAATCCAAAGATTTTTAAAACTTAAAATGGAGTTGCAACTCATATAAAATATTGACCTTTCTAAAAATTTCATCAAGGGGAAGAAATATAATTTATCCATCATACCTTTAGATCCCCTAAGAAGAATTACAATCCCCCTGATTGAGGATAAAATTTAACACTTCATGGGCCTCTGTACATGAATTATTTAGATGACCAAATTTCTTGTAACTTGAGTAAATTTCTTTATCCATCTATCAAACACAATATCTAGTTCTAGGATCCCAAAATAAAACTGAACCAAATGGATTTAGGGAGATTTTGGTCCATAACAATTAAAACATAAAGTCTCATTGAGATCATAGTTTTTTTAAGATTGGGTATTAAGGTCGATGTTCACCAATAAACCAAAAATTTTCTATAATGCTTCTTAGGATCAAGTCTACCCAAAAAGTGGGAAGAAGACCAGGGAGTTCCAAACATAAAATAATTTGATCAATTTTGAAATTTAAGTGAGACCCATTAAATTTATAGGTTTGGAGAATGAATATTTCCCTTCCCATCAACCATGTTCATTAATTCATTATTCTTTCATAATCCTCTCTACAAGAAGAAGAAAATAATAAATGATCTTTAGCTGGAGAAACACTTTTAAATCCTTCAATCCCCATCCACTTCATTTTTGTCTAATTATTGATTGATTCAATGATTTTCTCCAAAAAAATTTCCAAACAAGGAGTTTACATAATTTTATTTAACTTCTTCTAGAACCTTATCCAATGCATACAAAACCAAGTTCCTACAAATGGATTTAATGGTCAGATACTTTTTGTTTTCAATCAAGGTTCTTCTTCCATTCCTTTAATATTATAAAAATCTTAAAAGGATTGATCCTAACTCTCATAATCAACAAAAAAATCTTTTAGTGAATGTTTAAATTTACTCCTATGTGGTAGGATAATAAATGCCCTATCTACCAACTTTTTTTGGAGGGAACTTTCCTCTAGCGATTAAAAATTATTAGTATAAAAGAGATGCATTTAACGCTCCAATAGCTTAAACCAAGAAAAAACCTAAGAAATAGAAGTAGTTGTATGTTAATTCTTATATTTAATCACTAATCATTGACCAAAAATTCAACATTATATGTGAGCCTTTTAAGGGCACTCCTAAAATCAACTAACTTTCAATACTTAGAATCCCCACAAATCCTTATAGTGCTCACATGTCCTAAGGAACCCAAATATATAAAAATAGGCTTAATGAGGACTATATAATCTTATAATTTCTAAATATCCTCTGTGATCCTTAATATGTTCCTTTGCTAAAGTCTGGGGGGTTTTCCTTAGTGTTTTCCATTTTCCTTCCTCTTGTAGTGGCACCAAAAACCACTTTTTCCATTATTTTTTTAAATTTTTTTCCTCAATAAAATTATCCTCATGAGGTATAGTATTTAAATTAATTAATTTAGAGTTGATACTATCTTTATGGATAAAATTAATGTTGTTGGTTAAGATCTAAATAAGAGGTAATATTTGTTGTTTAAGACTACTAGTCTTCTTTATTTTTGGGGAAGGGGTCATGTAGGGCATCATAGGGAGCCCCGATGATGACTTCCATATAAAAATGTCTTTAACCTTATGAAATAGGGAAATAAGAATGGACCCAACATCCTTGGAAGAAATACTTTTACATTTCTCTTATGGGCTAAGGAGTTTCAAGGGTTCTTTTGAAATTAATTATGTCAATTTCAAGCACTTTATCGAGGACCCAAGAGAGAGATTCATCTCCTTGAAATTATTTGAAATAATTTTGTCCCCAAAGGTAATATCCTAAAATTTTTTCAATACCAAATCCCAAAATTCTATATTGTAATTTTTTTAAATCGTTAGGGGGATTGAAAGATTGTTTTGTGACTCAATAGGAATCTCAGCCACCTCATTCTTTGGCTTCTTTTTATGAGTTGGGCAGAAAATTTCATCATGGCCAAATGAACATCCTTTAAAAATAAAATCATCCCTTTCATAAATTATTTTATAAGTCCATTTTATAAATTTAGAGTTAAATTGGATACTTCTTAGAACTAATTTATTCATCTTAACATAAACATTGAGCATATCTTCAACAATTATTCTTTTGGACTTAGTAACTGGGTCCATAGACATCAGTTATCCAATGGATCATGAAATACTAAATAATATCTCCTCCTCTCAATATTCTAAGGGAAATCTCTATAAGTTAACCCACATTGGAATTTACATAAGAGTGTTACTATCCAGATGCAACCCAGTATTCCATTTCCTGAGGGAAATAAAATATTTTCCCAAGTACCATGGTCATCCTTCCAAGGTTTTCTCATAATTTTCCAATGAGGAGAAGTAGACCAAAAAATATTTTTTTTCCATGGAAACCACTTCAATATGTCTAAAAGTCTTCCACTTATTTCTCACCCATTCTCTAAAAGTATTAGTTCTTGGCCTATATACATATAACTATGCCAATATAGATTTCTCTAGTGAGGCTATAGTGATTTCCATAATGGCATCTAGGATATCTAAAATATCTTCATTATATTGTCTAATAGGTTTGAGATATTATCTAGTCAAGTATTTATTATCCATTTATCCTGACAGAAAATCTACCCAAGAATGCTTAGGTTCCTTCTCCCTCTCAACTTTAGACTTCTTGAACCCATCACCATCTGTGGTCACCCCAATCAAGTGTAGACTTTTAGAGACTAGACCTGTCACCTTTTTTAGGCTGCTATTTTTTTATCATGGCTTATGGATATTATATTTGGGGAATAAATTTTTAAATCCTAATCTTAAACATAAAAAAATTATATACACTCTATTGTTAATTAATAAGTAACGTATGTAATTCATTATGATTTAATTCTTGTTCTAGTGTTTATACACTATTTTTAATAAAAAACTAGAATAAAAATAAAATCATAATGAATTACAAATTTAACTTTTTGATGTCTCTATCATTCTACTTAAGAAATATGATATAATACAACCATAGATATATGCTACAATTATGGATTCTCATGATGTTTTTCCTTATATTGATTTTTATAAATTGAATGATTTTTATAATGATATAAAAATTGATGATATTATGTTTAATCTACAAATAGTAAATTTCAATATATCAATCATAATCTTATGTAGAATTCATATTTAGTTACTTTATACATATATTAATTAATTTAAATTGTCTTAAGTTTTATCTTTCTTAGATAATTAATTTGAAATAAGGTATAACATATTGAGGAAGTTGGTCCTAGTTCTTCTCTTGAAGTGAAACATAATGTTATTTATTCCTCTTTTGAAATGAAAAATGATGTTACTATTTCAAAATAATGTGATGTTCCTTTCTCTTCTTTAGAAATGAAATATAATATTCCTCTTTTCTCAATAGGAATTAAATATGTATTATTATTTTTTATCTTGAATCAAAATGTGAATTTTCTCTTTGTTCTCTATAAATTAAATATTATAGCATTCCTTCTTCTCTTGAAATGAATTATAATATTATTTATTTTTCTTTACACAAGGCTTCTATTGAATAAAATGTCATGTTCTATGCCTTATATAGAACAAAAATGTGATGATAATTATAATTCATATAATAATATTACCATAGAGTGTGTAGGGGAAGACCCCTTCCATGTTGGGAGAGATGAAGCTTGAACACAAGTTAGTTTCAGTCGACCAATCATTCATTCAAATCAATTTAGTCAAAATATTAGGTTACATATATATAGGTTGATGATATATTATAAATTAGGATATTTCCCATCCAATTTATGCCTTAAATTTCTCCCATAAATATCTCACTTTCTCTATAATCATTCTTAATATTATATTATACATGCATTTTTATTACAGCTCACATACACACCGATAATATATTTGATAAACTAACATAAACCTCTAACTAATATCTCACCAATGTAATTAAAAGAAATATTTTTTCCAACATTCCCCCACTTAGTGCTCACATGGGTGGATACAAAATCCCTGTAAAAATGGGCATTGGGCTCGCTTGATAATGCATCCATTACATAAATGGGATATTTCACAATGAGGATCATCACACATATTTTATAGAGATAAAAACTAATTTTAACAAATAATTATTTTGATAATAGATTATTGACACACACTCAAGGGACTATGAAAAATCACAATATGAAAATTAATTGACACACGATGACACTAGACACATATGATAAAGGAACAACATTGAAAATTAAAAAAATACATAGAACAATGAAGTAATAGAAATGAGAAACTAAAATTTATTTTATAATATAACTAAATCTATTATTAGAAATTAAATTGACTAATACATTATATGACTAATAACAATGAATTATCTTCAAAATTATAAAATATCTAATGATAACATACTAAATAAAACTTATAACAAATAATGACAATTAAAAGACTTTAAAAAATATACTAAAATGACCATACCAAAATAAAGATAATAATCATAAGTTATTGAAACTTAAAAACTATAAATACTAAACAAAACATAAATCTAAAAAAAACTTATAAAATACATAATAAACACCACATAACATATAAATATCAATTTCTATAAATAAAACTACCAAGATAACTAAAAATACCATGGGACATGTAAAATGATGGGATCTGTATAGATTTTAATCTACATGCT
>JARHVA010002904.1:1517500-1667500 GCA_037957365.1 Torreya grandis
AATTAATAGACATGGAATTCAAACATACATTTGAATGTAAACTATTGAAATTGATTGCAATGATTTGAAAAAATGATTTCAATTGGATTGTTATATGATTTAATATAATAAGTAAAAAAATGGATGAGAACCTAGATTTCATGGTTTAATTTATAATTGTGACTACATTTATTTAGTAGAAAAAAACTAAATTAGGCATATGATTTACCAATTTAATAACTACATTTTTGTTTCTACATGGGTAGTTCCATCAGATTCAGGTCAATCTCAACTATGATACTCAATTATGTTGCTCAATAATGAATTACACTAAAAAATGGGTTGTGCCCATATGGTTAGTATCACCTATCTCTAAAATATTTGTATGTGCAATGTTGAATCCTAATTAAGTGTTTAAATCCAAAAACCAACATTCTTCATCTTGAAACCCTAGGTGTGTTTTTGAGGGATAGAAACCTAAAAAAAACCAAGAAATTATAATGGGATAAGATGGCCCCAATTACCCTTATTTGATGATTGACCACTATTACATATATGATAATATAAGGAGGGAAATCAAGCCACAATTAGGTCTCCCACCTAACATGAGTATGTGCTCATCAAATATGTGTGTGCAACTAATGTTTTGGATTTGATACTTGAAAATGCTTGGTTTGACTTGGATTTGGTATGCTTAAAACTTGGATTATGACCGCTTCTAGTGATAAATTCATAATTATGGAAGAACAGGGAAATGTTTTGTAAATATACAATAGTGTATATATGTGTACTAGATAAGTGTCAATTCCTTTCCAAATATGGCATTGATTTGTATATATATGAGTCCAATTGGTTAATATATCATGCCATTGTCATGCTAGATAGCTGGGTCGACCCTAAGAAAATGTTTGATTTTTTAAATAAATCAATTTTGGGAGAGTCAATAATTTCTGGCCTAATTCAATACCAACTATCAATATTGATTGAATCTAACATTACTAAACTATGTATAAGTAGGTTAACAAAGGATCTCAAGATATATATGTAGGATAGTAAGCATGTTTGAAATAAATAGTGAGGTTCATATAGGTGTGTAATAGTAAATGAAAGGATAAAACCTATCAAGAAGCATGTAGGTGTGAGAGAATGGTGGGTTAGGACCATATTTATGTGCATAAATCATGAATGGTAAATGTATGTCAAGTACTTAATAAGATATTTTATTATCTAAAAATGCCCTTATTTTTTATAGTAATGTAATTTTTGATGTGGGTTTTAAGAAAAAACCAAGGATATTATGAGGTATCCTCTAATGTTTTAGGATAGGTTAAAGGATTACAATCCAAAGCATGATTTACAAGGCATTCAGTTTTATAACATGTTGGTGGAATAGGGATGATCGAAGAAAATTGTTTACCACAAGTGAGTTGGATATGGATGAACTTATATAAATTTGAAATGGATGGAAATATTATGGTTATAACTAAGGTGGGAAAGAATTCTAAAAGAAAATTAAAAAGAGGGAATGAAAGGGCAGAAAAGAGGCCCGTGGACCACACAAGATGAGACATTTCATGACTAGTTCTTGAACTTAGGTAGGACAAGAAATTAGAATACCAATGTTTGATTCAAATTGCTATAGCACACTAAAATTCAAACACAGATAGGATTCAAAGGAAAAAATATAGTAAAATTAAGCATGCATAACCAAAGGTTGCCATGTTTGTTAGATTGTTCTTGCACATATACAAAATAAGATTATAATTAGCATGAAAAAGGCATTAAAATCAATGATAAATTAAAATAAATAACTATATTATAGATATAACTCATGCAAAAATAAAGAACTAAGATACCATAATGAAAACACATATTACATAGTCCACTAAATTGGAGAAGAATCAGATTTGCACATCAAGATTAAAATTATAGAAGTTCCAATGATTTTCTATTAATATTAACATCCAAAATTATCCTCCCTTTGGGACTAGGAGATTAAAAGTATAAATAGTTTGGGATGCGTAAGGCCTTATCTCTCAATAAAAATCTAAAAATACAATTCCAAAAATGAAATGGTATGTTAATCTCATATAAAGCATGCATGTACAACACTGATCACTCAAAATAGAATTATTCATCTAAAAATACAATATATCAATTTTAAAATATTTATGGAACTAATAGTTCCATCTCAACTAAACCATTCAAGTACATATGTATACTTATATGGTGTTGATGTGGCACTACTTGAAGATTTTAAACTATGATAAAGATGAAATAGAATCTATTGTGGATGAAACTAGAGTTGTAACTAAAGTTATAATTGAATAGAAACTAGAAATGGAAGTGAGCTCAATGTAGATGCAAGAGTAGGTGGAACTGAAGAAGGAACTTATGATACAATTAGAATATACATTTGAGATACAGATGAACCTAATGTAACTATTGGTAGTGGGACATAAGCTAGCCTAGTTTAAGTATGCACCAATGTGTATTTAGGAAGCTGAGTATTCTGAGGTGGGTTTGGTATGACCACTACTACTACATTTTCTTTCTTAACTACTTTAATCTAAAGGTAAAGTGCATGGCTTACTTGGAAGTCCATGTCAATGGTTTTATAATGGAGATGAGATCTTTTGAGTAATTAGGGAAGCTTTTTCATCAGTTTCTTATGTATACCGAATGAAACTCTAACCTCAATGTGTAGTGAATGCCCCTAATATTTGATCTCTTAAAAAATTGACTAGTCATGTTACCTCATCACCAATTTTTTAAATATTCCCATTGATCTCGATTCTAAATCTATCTAATATTTACTTAAAAAGATTCTCAAAAATGGGCTTAGACACCAATTGCCCTTATGGAGTGCTTACTTGAATGAATATTAAGTTAGTTAGCATAGAGATAACTTACCTATCTTGGTTTAAAAATTATTGGACCAGATCCCACATCTCTTGATGCCATTCAAGTATACTATCCATTTTTGTAATGATATATTTATGTGGCCAAAAAACCTCAGACGTTATCATTATATTATGGTGGGTGTAAGCCTTATTTATTATTTCTTGGATTATAAAACACACCTTTCCATAAATATATTTTATTTTACTAAATAGTTGAATAATGTCTCCCCATTTGGGTTGGGAGGTGGTCTTTTTAGACCTTATTAAACCAATGGTATCAAATAACTTTCTAGATGTCCCATATAAATTATCAATTATCTCTTTGGGGGCTTGGATGGTACTCACCTTTGGATGCCTATGTACTACTTGATAAAAATTCTAGACATTTCCTTGATCACCCTTATTTCATATATAAAACTATAAGGGTCTTCTCTAATCCTACCTAGGCCTAAAAGATTCACCATCATTCTCTTAGTTAGAGAGAAGATATCTTCTCTTTACTCTAGCTCTATTTATTGGACCTTAGTCATCATCATTTGCCTTTTGAATTTTATTAAAGTGCTTGTATGTCTATCAAAATGAAATTTAACTATAGGTTTATCAGTTATCACCAAGTCTTATCTTCCAAGTTATTCTTCCTATTGTAGTTTCTTGATCCATGAAAGAATATCCATGGCAACTTGTTACTTTGTTTGATTTATTTTCCCTATAGATGATGCTTGCTAATATTTTTGAACTCAATGATATCCTTGAGTAATTTAAGGGGATGGCCTAGGAGGTAGCATAGCATTTTAGGATGATGTTCCTACTATATGAAAAGGAAGAATATCCTTTGTCCAACTAGTAACCTACTTTTAGACTAGTATATCTATGATATATTTTACCTTCCCCTTTGCTTTATACATCAAAATTTTATGTGTATCCATCTATGTGGCTTGAAAATAGGTATTTATATTTGTGTAGATGAAACTAGGAGGGGTGATTTGTGAAACTAAAATAGAGGTAGATACTAGGTTTTCAAAATTTACCCCTTGACTTAGTTTAGGGGACTAAAGACTAGTCTTAATAAAAAATGAATGTCATTGGGTTGCTTAATAAATTTTGCAAATAGATAGTGATAGAAGTATATGCAACCCAAAAATTCATAAAATTAGTGGCTAAAGGATCCATTGCATTAGGTTGGATTATAGTGGGAAAAATTGGTAGTATAGTAGCTGCCTAGGGATGGGTTATTTAAACAAAATAATGTAAAGAATTTAAATAATATGTCACACTAGTTGTAATTACATAAATTAATGAAGTTGCCAAACAATGTTGAATTGGATAACTTACAACAAAAATAGGAATAAATAGATTATTAGATTATGTAGTTAACATTATTGTAGTCTAGTTGAGAGATTGGAGATTTCTTTAAGGTTGGCCCCTGTACTATAGATTGTATTTATGACTCTGCCTCCCTTGTTGCACCTCCCTCTTTATCTCTAAATAGTTTATTAGATACCAAGTTAGTATCCCTTTGGTTGATCTCTTCATATCCTTTTATCAACTATGTTCCCCATGACTAGTCACTTTCCTCAGATAGCCATTCATTCTCTAGGTTTGTTTTTGTGGTCTCACTAATGAATCATGACTTTTCAATTTCTATCTTAGAGACCCATTATTATTCATTGTCCATTATTTTATCTTACTCTTTACCATCATAGACCATGAAAAGGTATGGTCTTCATATTCCCCTTCTTCCATCATTCTTCTCTACAGGTACTTATGCTAGTTATTCCTTCACTTCCACCTTTTGAGGAGAAATAGGTGGGGTCTTGGGCTTCCTTATATATGTAATTGTTATTTTGGTAGAATTAGAGGTGGCCCAATAAGAGGTGGAATGGGAGATGGAGGAACTATAGTGGTGGAAAATGGTGATTAAGTGGGAAGGGTAGTCACTACTGGAATGATGATGTATGGTGAAGTTATTTGTCTAGTAAGCTGGGGTATTGTTGCTAGTGATGACAAAGAAAAAGGAGTAATATATACTTGAGATAAAAATCAAGGAAGAGTTACCTATTATGAAATGGTCAGTGGTAGAAAAGGTAATATACAAAATATACTAGACATTCCACTTGGACTTGTAAGACTTTTTATTTAATTATGTGTTTTAGGGAAGCAACAACAACTATGTGTGTAGATAAAGTTAGAGGATTCTCCATTCTCTCTTCAACATGAGCTACCCCAAATGGGATAGTTTATTCTAGTGCTCTTGGTTATGACTGAGGAGGGGGTCCATGAATATATTTTTAAATCCATTACTACTTCTCAATTATTTTAGCATCTTCTTTGGTGATAGCAGGATCATATTAGATCTTATGTGCCACAATCATAAACATGTTGGCTATGTGCATTCTAATAACCACTTCAGAATCATATTCAACATTTATAAAATGATGTAATGATCATAATATTGATTCTCATAGTTGATCTTGATTTTTCTTACATATTTCATAATCTAACATTCCCTCTAAGGTCTCAGTGCTTGTAGGGTGTCCATTTGAACCCATAATATGTCTTGACTTATCCAATAATTTATAGTGGCTCCCACCTCTTGTATTTCATTCTAAAAATACTAAGAGGGGTGAGATGAATGGACACCTACTTTTCCTTCCTTAACTCAATGTCAACACCATTCACTAATTAAGTAGTGATTTCCTACTAACCTTATCAGGAAAAATCCTTGGTAGGTATAAAGGATGTGCTCTAGTACATTATATTTTGATTACTGTACATTTGAGGTAAAACCAATAGTAATCCATTTTTAAAATAGAATTATTTATTTGATTAGAAAACCTAGGCATATTATTTTCATAAATTGATTTATAAACCATAGGGTAAAAATTTTTAGTCAACCTCTTCATGTTTTTATGGAACCTATGCACATAGATAATGTTTAATTCATTTCAAATCTTATTTTGAGGATACTATATTGATATTTTCAAGGGTTACTATAATTGTGAGTGGACCATCATAGTTATGACATCTACTACATATGAAATCATATTGAAGTTTCCATCTATAAAACTTATAAGATTTTTGATTCTGAGAATCAAGTGGGAGCTAATGATCTCTCCACTTTCTATGATTTTTTTGGACATCAGAATCAAGTCTAACAAAGGGACCCATATCTCATTAACATAGGAAATGGTCTAAAATATTTATATTCTAACCTAAAGATAGTGACATGAATGGCAGAGATGGGGCCTTGGACTACAAAGTTGCTTGGGTTACCAACCCATTATTTCAAAAAAATTCTAACATTATTCTTGAGAAATCATGTGTATACAATCTCTTATCTATATTTCATGTCAAGAATCAGAAGTCTATGATAATTATCAAAGGCATTGTTACCGATATATGCAATTGATTTTTGCTTAGCCTAGAGTATAATATTTTTATAGAAATTTCACCATTCATAAAAAAAATCAAATAATAGGCCTATGTATGGAATTACCTTGAGATTGGATAATACATTATGGATACTGGCCAATTTGATGGACAATAGATCATATGTGTATCTCTTTATGAATATGGATAACTAATCTTTGGATCTATAGGGTTGGGCTACCTCAACCACATACAAAATGGTATAATAATACTTAAATTCATGGGTTAGAGATGCAAAATAAAACATTATATTAGTATATTTAGTCAAACCTATAATAGAGTATGTAAAGGGAAGTGTAATATGAGTTGTGACTACCATTAAATCTCTAGTTTGAAAATCCTTTACTTTGTGAAAAGTAAAAAAAAATTCATTGCAAGAGAGATCTAGATTTGTAGTGTGCATTAAGATGATTGAAAGCAATGTGATGAAAGTAGATTTAGCAATCTTAAATATATTGTTTTAGTTGCATTGGATCTAATAATTAAATACAATAATTCACTGATTCATGCAAATTAATGGCTATAATGGCCTCACTACTTTTCCCTTGCCTAATATTTTCATTTAAAATTCATAGAAATGATTTTTGCAAGTTTTTAATGCCATGTGGCTTCTTCTTCATGTTTTCATATGATCAATCATCTTAATATGAAAAACATATCTTTTCCACTATTTAAAATTTATAAGTGGTTTATTTTTTTATTTAATTTATTTAAAGGACACATGTCTAAATGTCATTATTTCACTGATGTTTGAAGCATGATTTAGTGTAATTTGCTCTTTAGGCTACTGGGTGAGAAAGATGATGACACATAGATGGATCTTGGTGATATGATTGCCTGAGATCATCCATATAAAAATATTTGTTGACATTACCATTGGGTTATCAAATGAGAAAGATGATGACACATGGATGACTCTCAATGATCCACTTTCCCAGGATTATTCATACAAAAACATTTGTTGACATCATTGTCAGGAAGCCTAATGAGCAAGATGATGACACGCATATGAATCTTAGTGATTTGCTTGCCTAGAATCATTTGTAAAAAAAGTCTTTATTGACATCACCCCTAGAATGACTTATATGTTCTATCTAGGTGCTTCAAATGAACATAATTATGATGTGTGGAAATAATAAACTCTAAGATGGTCTGGGAACCACTTAAGTATGAAATAACATGTTTAAAATGCAAGGTAAAGAAACCACTAAACAACATAACACATTAGCTTGATTAGCTATATAAATCATAAATTAGACCATGTATATAAACACTTAATTAAAATTGAAGGCAAAGAGTAAAGCATATAACATAGCTTAGACATAGATTTAATTTCTTTTATCTTTGAAAACATCCTTCAAATAATGAGATGAAACCTATGGATCACATTAACTAAACAAATGTAAACCTAGATAGTCAAGTGTATTTCCTAAGTATCAGATAAATTACTTGAATTCATGCCTCTCAAACTTATGTATCATAGACTTCTACTTTAGAAGACCAAAAAATGATGTTCAATTATTATTGGGTCCCTATTTGAAAATTTTAAAATGGAATGTGTGGGTACAACAAATGTAAACTCATAGGGGAAAATAATCCTAAGTATTTTAAAAACCTAGAATTTGAGTAATACATTATGACAAAAATTGAGCTCAAATAAATAAAGAATAAGAAAATCAAACTCTTAAATAGACTCCTACTTCCTCATGTAACATACCAATCCTTTCCATTCATTGGATTTGTGTGTGATCTACTGAAATAAATTTATCTTGGTAATGCAAGTATTAACATATACCATAATAGCCACTATAGGTTTCATTTTGACTTTTGATTTTCTAATCAAATAGTAAGGAAATCCTGGGCATGGTTCTACTACCAACTAGACATCTATATCCCTGATAGAGATACACTTGATTCCACTCAAAGACTTGCTTTACTAATAAACATGTTTCCATAACCTTGATAGAGATTAATTGAATCACCCATATTTTATTAATTTGTATGATTTTTTTATATCATATATGGAAAAGGGTTAGGAACCACCATTAACTAGGTATATGTCTAAGAAAACTTATTTTGTAAATATGTCTATGTTAGTGTGTATCCAGTTCTATGTTTATTATCTCTCATACAACATTTAGAATGAAATAGTGCAATAAATATTTTGAAACAAAAAATAGTTTCCAAAATTTACATGAGTATATCATAGTAAATCTCAAAAGACTAGTAAATTTATTCATCCCAAGTAGAACCTAATTTAATCATAATACATACCTTAACTCCATAAATTTAGTAGTATCATAATAAATCCTTGTGAATACCAATTGTTATTCCTTATATATTATCCCCTTTGTTTTTGGCATGTCCCTTTTTGTAGTTATAACATAAGAAATCAAGAAACTAACCTAGAAAGTAACAATTAATATATTGAAAGCAAAGTGTGTAAAATAAGAAAACTAATTCAATAAATCAAGAAAATTAATCTAGAAAGTAAGAAATCTAATCTACTCCTTGTCTAAATCTCCACTTACAATTCACTTAGATGCATCTCTAGTTAGAAAAACCATGAAATAATGCATCAAAAACTATCCATTGACTAGAAAGGCAAGGTCATTACCATGGAGTGAACTTATCATATTGTCCCTTCTTTTCATATGCTTTATCCTGTAAAAGGAATAAGTCTAAAATAGTAAAGGACTTAATTTTGGTTATTTTATGAAAACATCATTTGACAATATCTTGTTTTTTTATTGAATTTGTGTACTGCTTCAACTCTTGTATCCTCCATTTATACTATGTCTAATAGTCTAGATTGTATCCTTTCATCTTCCTCCATGTACTCATGCATAAACTAGAAGATCAGTATCTTAAGAGGGAAGACGAGTTGTTGTCCATAAACTAGTATAAAAGGTGAATCATTGAGGAATTACTTGTGTCTAGTTCTATCTACCCATAATGCATATTTTAGTAAGAAATGCCATTCTCTTAGTCTATCCTATCTATACCTATTAATGTCATACATCAAAATCTTATTAGTGGATTCAACCACTCCATTTCCTTGTGGGTAGTAGTTTGAAGGGAATTTATTGTGATTTGATTGTCATAGACCTATTCTATAAATTTAGAAGATTAAAAATCTAGACCATTATTAAAAACCAAAGAAATAGGAGTACTAAACTTGGTCAAGATGTTTTCCTCTATAAAATTGATAACATTGATCACTCTAAAATTCTTGGTGGCTACATTTTTTATCCACTTGGTGCAGTAATCAGTAGCTATGAGGACAAACTTATGTCCTAATGAAGAGTTTAGGTTTATCACCCTAATAAAGTCAAGGTCCCATTGGGCTAAGTGACATACTTTAATAACTATTTATAAAGGCATGGCTATGTTTAATTCTCTTTTCCCAAATACCTGGTAGCTATGGCAAGTCTTAATGTGATTTTGGGTGTCCTTGAAGATTGTAGGCCAGTAGTATCCCATACTCAAAATCTTATTAGAAGTGTTTCCTAAAGAATGTCTACTTCTTATCTTCTGATGAAAATTATTTAGGATATCTATAACCTCTTCTTTTGAAACATATCTTAGATAAATTACTTCATAATTATTTCTATACAAGACTCCTTTTTTGATCATATAAGGAGATTATTTAAGCCTAAGTGATCATCTTTGTTCTTTGTTTAGATTAAGAGGACACGTACCTTTGTGTAGGTAGTGGATGATTTATGAGTACCACTCACCACCAGTTACCTAAGTCTCATTAAATTATTTAATATTGATCTATGGATCAATCTTGATCATCATTTAGATAATCCCCTATCCTCTTACCATATTAACTATAATGATTTCAAGGTCAAATTCTTAGAGTTTGGCCATCCACTTTCCACTTATTTCACCCAAATCATTTTTTCCAAGTGTGAGGTTGAAAATTAGGTTTGAGATGATGGTGTATGTTTTATTCCTCATAATATAATGCCTAAATTTTTTGATATCTTTGATCAAGGTATATATCTATTTTTCAATCATAGAGTATTTCAACTCTACATCTTTTATTAGATTGGTGATCATGAAGGTAATATGGTGTTCATTATCTTCCACCATTTATGTGAGTACTACAATAACATTAGGTTATGAGGTGAATGAATAGATAAAAAATAATTATTGAAGTCTTAACTAATCATAATTAAAGCCTAGGTGATTGCAATCTTGATGTCCATGAAGGATTTCTTAGCCTCTATTGTCCACTCTATCTTAGCATGTGTTTCAACATAACATTCAATGGCTTGAGAATATCTACAAAACTAGAAATAAATTACCTTACAAAGTTAATCTTGCCAAATAAATATTCTAGTTCTTTCTTGTTTTTAGGTGGGGTCAACTTAGAAATAGCTTGAAGATAATATGGATCAATAGATATCCCATATTCGGTGATGATATGGCCCATCATCTTTCCTTTAGTATCTCCAAAGATGCTCTTCTTGGGATTCAAAGATACCCCATATATTCTACATCTATCAAATAATTGTTGTTTATGTTCTATGTGATCAACTCTATCTTTTGAAAACATAGTAAGGTTATCCATGTAGATCATGACACATTTCACCACTAGTCCTTAAAAGGCAAAATCCATATCTCTCTAGAAGGTGGATCATATAATAATTAGGATGAAGTATATCTTCTTGTATGTGAAAGTCCCCCATTTGGTGGTGAAGGTTGTCTTCATCCTATATTTTGCTTCAACCAATACTTGATTATATCCTGAGAATCCATATAAGAAAGACATCATATCAGATCCAATCACCATATAAATTACCTCATCCAAAGAGCATAGAGGGTAATTTTACTTTTATATATCTTTATTTAGGTTTATTAAATTAACATAGAGTCTAATTTCTTATTTCTTATTTTTATCTGGTACTAGATTGGATACCAAGGTCAAATGTCTAATTGGGAAAATAATTTCAAAATCTAGTACCTTCTATACTTTAGTTATGAGGGGTTATAGGATTGGATTCTTTGGCTTCATGGAAGTGGTATTAGTGATCACCCTAGGGTCAAATACCTTTAGGTCATCATATTTCCATGAAATGACATATTTTTATTCTACTAGAAATCTCCTCAACCTTTGCTTTCAATTCTCTATAAAACTCAGGAACACATTCACAAACTGGGTATGTTAGTTAGTTATCAGATTCTCTTTGATGAAATAAGATTCTATTAATTTAAGCTATTTTTATTTTTTTATCTTGGGAATCTACATCAAAATATAATTCCAAGAAGATCATGCCCAGAGGGATGTGGTTCTCCTTTAGCTACAAAACACCATTTTATCCCAAGTCTTCAATCTGCATTAGCTCAACATATTCTTCATTTATTATATGAGATTCAAAATTTCTAGAACTAGTCATGAATTACACAATCTATTGATCATCCTCATACACCTAGAATTTATCCTTGTTGTCTAGGATATAAGGGTAAGGAACTATTTCCACTAAGAATTTATACATTTTAGATTCTTGGAGTGGTGCTAGAATAGTAGCTTCATGAGTATGTCATTTGGTTCTCTTCCCTTAGGATGGTTTTGATGCCTAATGATTCAAAAGACTCAATCAGGTCCCATGATAGGTGCTTGTAATTATTTAAATAAGTGAGTTTATAATGATATTTGTTTTTGATTTGGTTCACAACTAGATTAGAGTCATAGAATATTTATAGATGTTTAACATTATGCTTTAGTGTAAACTATAGTCCTAGAATTAGAGTTTCATACATAGATATGTTGTTGGTGTAGGGGAACTACAACCTAGAGGAAAATAGGTATTACTCCCTTATAAATCTATGAGGGCCATGTTAAGACTAGAACCTTGATTTGATTAGGCACCATTGAAATGAAGGGTCCATAATTCAGAAGGACCTTCATATTATTATTCATGAAGCTCTTATTTGGTGGTAAAAGTATACAAAATTGCATATGAAGAGATAAAATCAATTTTATCATTCTTTACATTGTACTCAATAATTAAGTACCTCATATATAGATCTTGGTCTACCCTAATTTGGTTTGATACTCCTTTTTAGGGTATCCACATATGTGATATATTAGTAGTAATGTACTCATTCAATATCTTTGAACAGTCTTGGCTCAATAGTAGACTGTATACTTCTAGGATGTCCATGACAAAGATATCAATGGTCTATTTAAAACATGGTTTTTTTTTAAAGGGGTAAAAACTTTATTAAACTTAAATCATCAGATTACAAAAGTCTCCAAACATCCCACAAGACAAGCAAACCAAAAACAGTAGCCTCAAACCTCAACTCCACCAATATCTCTAGCAAGAATGGGTTCTAGTTCTTGATGTAAATCACTAGGCAGCTGCTCCCATTCATCTGTCTTGTGGCCTTTTCCCTCTTCCAATGCCCATTTTGCCAAACAATCAACCACCCTATTCCACTCCTATGGAATGTGGGCATAGGATACTAACTCCATGCAAGAACTCACTTGTAAAATCTGTTGCACTATCATAGCCAACTACCAGCTCACATCAAAAATTTTCCTTTCTAGGATCAAGTTAATCAGGACCTAAGAATCAACTTCATAGATCACCCTCCTCCAACCCAAAGCATAAGCTCTCCTCAAAGCATATAGGATAGCCAAACCTTCCATCCTATTAACCGTCTGCACTCCCTGATATGTTGAGAAAATAAAAAACATAGATCCCAAAAAATCCCTAGCAATCCCACCAATCCCAGCTGCCCCTGGGTCGCCCCTGGATGACCCATCCATATTAATTTTCAAAAGCCCAGTAGGTGGAGGCATCCACTTCCCCAACCATTAAACTTTTTTCTACCCCTATGCACCATGTTTAACACAAGCCAAGATCAGAGATAACTCTCTTATGCCAAATCATTATAGCACCTCAACGTCCCCTTTCTTCAATGGCATCATAACGTCACTCTTCACTTCAATATATTCTTGAATCATTCCCTTAATTCTGCTCAAAACCTGCTGAGTCTCCAATTTTTCCCCCTTAAAAATCCTTTGGTTTCTTTCTAGCCAAACTTGCCAAAGTAGGAAAATAGGGCCAGCATACCATGCATCCTACAAGAAGGAAGTTGAAGAAGGGGGGCAGCCCACTCTAGACCAAAAATCAGCCAAAGAAATAACGTGGATGCACTGGCACCACCACACATCCCACCAGAGGTGCCATAGTTGAAGAGTGAAGGTACAATGAAAGAAAATATGAGAGGAGTCTTCCTCCTCTCTATTGTAGAGCACACACCTTGAAGGACCAGCAAATCCCCACTTCTAAATATTGTCCCATGTCAAACATCTATTCCACACTGAAGTCCATGTAAAATAGTTACACTTCAGCCACGATAAACCATTCCAAACTTTCTTCCACCACTAAACTTCCCCCTATCCTCATACTACTAGGAAATCAAATCTTGATAGCCATAAGACACCATATACTTCCCCTTGGGTTTGGGGACTAGGCTAACACATCGCCATCCATAAGTGCATTGCAATAACATCGAGACAAAATATTCTATAGGTCTGCGCACTCTACCTCCAAACCAAGAATCGACCACTCTTCTAGGGACTTCCATCTAGCAACCACCACCTACCCCTGAAAGGAAAGGGATTTAAAGTCGCACACCCTTTTCCAGCTAGCTTCACAAAACCTTTGGGCCAGAGTACTCAGCTGAGGATATTTGATAATTATAGGAGGGAAATCATCCCATGAGTCATGCCAAAACTAGACCTCCACCCCACTCCTACATATCTAGAAAAGACCCCTCTTAATCAACATGGCTCCTTTCTTGAGAGTCATCCAAATTACTGAGCCTTTACCAACCAAATCATATTATGGAATATCCCTCCTGGGAATCCCAAAAAAATACTTGTGGGACAACACTCTAGCCCATAGCCGATCTTGCTCCATGCACCAATGCCAGTATAGTTTGGCAGCCAAAGTAGTACCAAATAGCACATACTATCATAATCCCAGCCTGCCAAACCTTTTTGGGCTGCAGATTGTCTCCCACTTAACTAGACTTCACTTGGTCAAAGATAAATTCATAGCCCATAAAAACTATCTTGTTAAGGAGTCCAAGTCCTTAACAAAGCTCATCAGTGCCACCTGGATCATACACCTATAGATAGGAAGAGCCTGCACCACTAATTGAATCAATTGAACCCAACCCACAAAGGATAACCAATGGTGGGTCCAATGATTCACCTTATCCCAAAATTTGTCTAGGATCACCCTCCATGACTCCTTAGCCAGCTAGCCAGCAGAGATAAGAATATCGAGATAAAGCAGTGGGAGACTCCCAATTTGGAACCTGAGGATAAGAGCCACTCTTCATTGTATGGCCGAAGGAGTATTAAAGAAAAAGATAGATGATTTGCCCTCATTAATTACCTATCCAAAGGCAATAAGGTAAACATATAGGCTCTTGCATATGTTAGACACCTCCCTGATAGTAACCCTACCCATCAAAGCCACATCATCCATAAACTAGAGATGTGATTGTACAGGGATTTCCTCTCCCCACTGCCAACCCTGAATAGCACCATCATCCACATTTCTTTTGATCAATCGACCCAAGCCTTCTACCAATAGAAGAAACAAGTAAGGAGAAAGAGGGTCACCTTGCCTCAATCCATGAGAAGCACTAAAGAGATTAGAGTGCTCACCATTAATCAAAATTGAAAAGGAGATTGAGTTCACACAACTCAAAATCCAACGAATCCAATCCTCTGCAAAGCCAAAGGCACCCAAGACCTTTTAGAGGAAGGACCATCAAACTCTATCATAGGCCTTTGACATATCTAGCTTGATAAACATTGCCTTCTCATTGGACTGAGTCATGGAATGTATAGTCTCAGTAGCCATCACCACCCCATCCAAAATATATCTACCCTTAACAAAGCCACCTTGCTCCTCTGAGATAAGTGCAAGCAGCCACTTTTTTAACCTCTTAATGATCAGCTTAGAAATAATTTTATAAGCGACATTGTAGAGAGAAATGGGCCTAAAAAAACTCAGCTTATCAGCCCTTGCACCCTTAGGAATGAGAGCCAGAAAGGTGGAGTTCAAAGCCTGAAGCATTTGCTTGTTCCTCTGGGATTTTTGAACAAAGCCAAGAGGTCAAATTTAATAATTTCCCAAAATTCTTGGAAGAACTCAATAGGGAAGCCATCTGGACCAGGCACCTTTCCTTTATGCATCATAAAGACTATCCTTCTTAACTCCTCCAAGGATATATCCCTCATCAAATTCTCATTCATATCCCTGGTCACCAAAGAGGGGATACAAGATAGGATCTGGACCTCTTTAGTCGAGTCCCCCTACACTTCCTCCTTTAATAATGAAGCAAAATACTGCACTTCCTCATTAATGATACCCTGCATAGAAAAAATAGTCTCCCCATTGTCCAACACCAAAGAAGTAATCCTCATGCCATGCTGTCTAGCTTGAACCAAATTGAAGAAGAAGCTTGTGTTCTTATCCCCTTTTCTAAGCCATTCGATCTGAGCCTTTTGTTTCCAAAATATTTCCTCCCTTAGTTCCCATTCCTCCAAAGCTTTTAAGGCCCTGGCTTCCTCCCTTAGCAGAACCTCGGTCATTCCCTCATCCCTAATGGTTCTAGTAATGACATTCATCTCCATCTGTGCCTCATTTTTCTTTTAGAAAATGTTCCCAAAACTTTGTCAGTTCCACTTTTTGAGCTGGTACTTGATGAATTGGAGAAGCTTAACAAAAGTATACATTGTTGTTCCAATAGCAGCCGTACCCCTCCTCCACCAATCCGTCACTCATCTAAATAGGTCTAGGTCCCTGAGCCACATAAGCTAAAACTTGAAAGGTGCCTTTAGAGGCTCATGGGTAGAAGAAATGACCAATTTTATTGGCCAATGGTTTGAGCCCCTCTAATCTAGAATCTCAAGGTAGGAAGACCATGAACCCCCCACCCAATAGTAAGAGGTCATGAATCTATCTAATTGCTCCACAATGCACCTGTCCCCCATTCTTTGATTGTTCTAGGTAAAGCATCCATTAACTAGCTTGATATCCACTAAATTAAGTGCCTCAATATTATTGTAGAGTAGGAGAGAAGAAGGTTCTAGCCGTGCATTACCTCCTCTTTTCTCCATTAAATCAAGAATAATATTAAAATCTCTCACCACAATCCATGGAAAATAGGGAAATAATTGATGAAGAAAGTGGATGTTTTTCCAAACAAGAAGTTTACCTTGGAAATCTGTAGGAGCATAAACATTAGAAAAAAGGACTAATTCACCTGGCTCAATACATGAAGCCACCATAGATAAAGAGGATTTAAAGGAAATCCAGGACACAAGTTGGATCTTGCGCAAATTCTAGAAACAAGCCATGCCCCCCGAAGATCCATGAGCTCTAATGCATTTCCATAAACCATACCTCCATAACTTAGATGTAATATTCCTCATATCATCCATAAAAACTTTCATTTCTTAGAGAAAGAGAATATCAGGTACTTGATATCTAACTAATTCCCTAACAACCTTTTGTCTGGGACCACTATTCAATCCCCTTACATTCCATGAGATAATGATCATTTCAGAGGAGTTAAGAAGTGTGAGTCTAAGGTCTTAACTACACTCAAATCCACCAAGGTCTCCCCAATCATCTTGAGTCTATCTGTGTCCTTCTTGCATCCCACTTTGGCACTTTTTTTTGACATCCCCTTCTTTCCCTCCCTCTGGAGAATACACAGATGAGGAGAAGATTTTCCTTTCTTATCAACTTTTGTCCCCACAACCTTAGTCAAAGGGTACATGTCCTCTCCACTCTGTTCTAGGTCCCTATCTATCACCTCCCCCCCAATTCCTCTGTCTGCCCTTCAATAGCCATGGGTAAGGCCAACTCTTCCTGAAGAACCACCAAAAGATTGGCTAAACTAATCTTTGGTACTGAACCTCCCATGAACTACTCCACACTCATTAATCCCAGAATTACTTCTTGCTGGCCCAATCCATCCAAGATTTCAAACTTGTTGAAAGAGTCATCATCCTACCTCTCCCTAAGGGTCCTCTTCTGGCCCTTGTTACGGCTTCGAGCTTTCACCTATACAAAACCTTTAGCATCCTCGCTCTCCCCAACATCTAATCTCTTCCCTTTATTGGTGCTGGGAATGCTGCTAGGTGGCAGTTAGGGATGTTGCACTAGGTGTCCATACTCATGGCAAAGGTGGCACCTAAAGGGAAGGGTCTCATAGTCTAATTGTTGCACCCAGGAGTATGAGCCCACACTCATCTCTAGCAATGGTTTGCTCAAATTAATTTCCACATAAATTTGGGCAAAAGTCATGACTTTCTTACCTAAAGTCTGAGTTGAAGACCCCACTGGCCTTTTAAGCATCGAAGATAACATCAAGAGAACATTCTCATGACAACATTCAATAGGAAGTCTGGGGAGCCTAACTCATACTGAAACCTGAGTTGGTAATTCCTCAGAAGGATTAAACCCATCATGCTAAGGTTTAACAAAAAGTCTAACTTGATTATAAAAGTATGGCCCTCCCTCAAAAACCTTGTTGCGGTCAGCTAGGCATACAAACATGACCATGAAGTAGTTATTTGCTAATAACGTGACCTCCATTTCTCCCTCTAGCTCCCACACTCTCCTAGCCCAACCCTCAAGAAATTGAAGGTAAACTTTCAGACCCAAAAACTTGCAATATAAAGAATGCTTGGAATAATATTCCACATCCTCCGAAATCATATCAAAAGGAATTACTAGTTTAGGTCATTCCTTGCATTTCTCTAGGCAACCATTAATTTTCATAATCCTGGATCCCGCAGGTGAGCTCCATTCCATTACTCATGGATTCTGGGAAGAAAACTCCTGACCTATTGATTTACCTTGTTGTTCCTACCTGTTCATGCCCATAGCTACACTAAAGCTTTTGCCAAGCATGGTTTTCAAAGGCTCCTATTGAGCCATGATCATGCCCTTCTTGGTCTAGTGTGACCCTGTGACACTTCTGCCCAATGCCTTAGCCCTTCGCCACTCCCTCACTCCCCCAAACTACACCTGTGCACACCAACCCACTACTTTGAATAGGCTAGGGCACGAGTACCCTAGCTCAATTGTGACCTACACATGCTATAGCTTATCATTCTCTGTCACTTATTTAAAACATGGTTTTTATTCCAATTAAATATTTACATTTATTAATTCTTTGACACATGGGACCTGTAGACACCTAAAACTTGCCACTGATAACCTCCAATTAGGGTTTTGGCTAATTTCCACCCAAAATGCACAATTTGGCCTAAAAACACTAAAAAATACTAAATAATGTGAAAATAACATATTTAAGTGCTGATTTTGGCTAGGTTATCCCTAAATAGGTCAATGAAATTTATGGGCCAACTAACTTTGATTAGATCATTTCGAATTAAAATGCCAATTTTGCACCAAGGGACTTTGGATTGCTCTTTCCTATTAAATATTTTGAAAAAGACACATGCCTTTGTTATTTGTTATTGGTAACATCCTAAATGGGAATATAAATCTAATGCATCTAACATTACCTTCCAATTCCAATCTAGTCAAAATTTAGACCAATAACAAGGCATTCTGATCAATTTGAGTAATTTATGCACAAACTGCTGAATCATTCTTAAGAGTTAATTAACTCAAATCAAGGCATAATAAAAAATTACATGGAAACTTGTTGAAAAATTGTTTTTGGATATGAATATTGAATATCTACATCATCAAGTGACCTCATTTCTTGGGAAGACATCCATAGGCCATAAATGCCACAAATATTAGGATTCATGCCCTCCATGCCTCATCAATGCCTTCCATGATGCCCTCCATGACTCTTAATTTCCCCTTATTCTAATGTCATGATGAGGATAATTATAAAATTAATTCTAAAAATTTAATTAATAATCAAACACACATCTCAATCTTAGGATGGATGGTTCAGGTTGATTCTAGACATTCTCAAAAATCTATAAATAGGAGGCCTTACCACATCATATCTAAGTCTTGATTATGCAAAGTTATAATGGTCAAATGGTTCTAAAAACTTCAATAAATTAGTTCTACCATGCCAAATTGACTCCAAGCCAAGCCAAGCCATAATCCAAAGGTTCCAAGGAGACATGGAGGTAGCCAAGCTTCCATTGCCAAAGACTTCATGAGCACAAGCTGAGCAAGCATCTACAACAAGCATTTTGGAGCATCCAAGGAAGGTAAAAGAGGTTTATTTTGCATTTTAGTTGTCTATTTTATTCATGTTTGTTAATTAATCTCTCCCTAGTGTCTAGGCCTAGATATGTTATGCTAGTTAGTGTGTTTATTTCATTTTTTTTTCATTTTGAAATTAACACCATACTAACCATCCTCTTTTGAGTCAAATTCCTAGATCACAGGACCAAAGACTTATCTAGTTGTAAAACCACTTGTTTTTACTTATCTAGAGTTTAACCTAAATTTTGGGAGACAATTATAGACATCACATTGGCTGAGGCTATAGAGTCAACTAATACATTATGTACATTATTTATGAACATGTGGATAGTTAGTAGGAACCATGGTATTTCAAATTTATCTTTTTATACCATCACATTATCATGGGTAATTGTTAATTCCTCTAGATGTATCATAGGTTCTCTTAGTGTCTAAAAAACACTTTTCATTTTAGAATTCAAGGAATTCAAAGCATGAGTATTAGGTTATGGTAATCTAGTTACCTATGGTGAAATAAGGGCAAAATAATTAACTATTCCATAATATTTATATTGATTGGTGGTTGGGAGCCACCATGGCCAAATTTAATGAAATAAAAGAGATCTATGCTATTATCAGTAAATCTATGATCAATTTATAAACTAAAGATTAATCTAAATGAATATTTATAGTGAAGCTTAAACTAGAGTGATTTGGTCAAAAAGAAGCAAAAGGAAGGGTAATGCAGAAAGAAGATGTTTTGATTTTCAATCCAAATATTATGACAAGGTTTAGATTTAATAAAGACATATAATCAAACCAATACATGACATGAAATAGCTTTATCATAGATCATACCATGTACTAGGAAATCATCTAAGGAAAGGATGGAACAATGTAAATAAGAAACTAGATTTAGTTTATTGATTTACTCCATAAGAAAATTGCATTAACACATCTATAAAGGAAGAAAGAGAAATGAAATGAACCTAATGTATTCTAATCAACCTCATGTAGGCACAAGTTAATAACTCTTCATTCACATATGCATATAAATAATCAATGAAAACTATTCAAATTTAGACATCCAAAACAAATAAATGAGAGAGAATCCATATAATAATTGACACAAATGAATTTGGACAATCTTAGTATTCCTTACTTGTATTAATTGATCTGAGTATATAAAATAGTTTTTTATCTAAAAACTCTCTCCCTTTAAAAATGGTGATACTACCTTTTATAGAAGACTAAGGTATCATCGTTTAGTCATGAGATTAAAAATGTACAAGAGATAAGGATAGCTGTCCTTTTTATAAAACTCTAGAATACATTACCTTTTCCAAAGTGGACTAACCTATAGGCAAATGTGCTAATAAAATATCACATGACTTTACAAAAATAATATTCTACTTTTAAATATTACAAAGTTTCTTACAAAGTGGAATATTGTTAGTTAGCTGGGTGGGCCATGTGGTGAAGAACTGCCCTATTATTCTAGAAGAATCTCCATGGCTTTTTGATGTTGCTCATCAAATAACCTTAATTTAATATTTGACTCTAAGAGATACTCATCCTCCTAGTCTACTAAGTCATCAAAATATCTATCATTCTTTACCATTGCTTCTTCGATACTTCTTGCTTCAAATTTTTTTTCATCTATAGTTAGGATCATCCACATGATCCTTTTATTATCACCTCTAAATTGGTGATGAATTTTTCTCTTAACCTCTTTCATAAATAAAGTGACCCTATGCTTATATTCATCATCTCCAATGATGCCTAGGGAGCCAAGTGTGGAAAGCATGGATAGCATGGTGCCAAGAAGCTACTCAATTTTGCTTATCAATTATTCATCATCCCTTAAGATCCTCTCTAAGTTAATTAAACATGTGCTTAAGCTTTGGTATTATAAAAAATTATTCCCATAATTGAATTTATCTGGGCCAGGCTAATGGTCTTGAACCTAGGATTCCTATCCTCAACTAGTATGTTGATGAGTTCCTTGATTTTTTCCTTAGAATCCTATCATTGGGCTATCAATCCCTTGGATACTTCATCCATGTGAGCTAAAGTAATCTATCATGTCTTCATGTCCTTAAAATAATTAAACATTTCATGGAAAGATGATTCAATAATCTTTATTATCTTCTCTTGAACTAACAATACATCTTATGTTTCAAGGTTCTCCTCTTGCTTTTGTAATTTTTTAATTTTTTGATATAGGTCTTTGATGCCTAATTTTAGTTGGGCTGACTGGGCATCAACCAATTTAACTATGTATTTCTCTTGAATTAGATGTTCACCAAGTACTTAACCTCCTACTAGAGTTAATCCCCCAAAAGGTTCAACTCTTTGAAAGGTGAACTCCTCACTCCCAACTGTGGTCTTCTTGGTTGTCATACTCTTCAAGCTTACTGTCCCTAGATTAAACTACACACTTACTATTGATTCTATGATCCTTAGAGGTTATAAGACCTTCATCTATTTTCCACTTGAGGCTCCAAGATTTTTTACATGATTACTACTTGACCCACCTTTGGTGGTTATCCTACTTTCTCCTTCTTCCTTCATTAAAGTCACTATCCATGGCTTAACCTCATCATGGACAATGATGTTAACTATCTGGGTCATGGCCAATGAATGATATAATTTTGAGATCATTTTCATCTTCCCATTAATGAAACATTTAGGGATGATTGGCCCATGGATGGGATTCTCATCACATAATAGGTTAACTTGATTCAAAGGATGAGTGAAGGTTAACATCAGCCTTCATTTTGAAGGGTGCAACTAGAACCAAGTCCATTACAAATTCCTTCCTATTTTATTGTCTTTACTCTTTAGCTTGGGCCTAAATTTTCTTATCTTTTTGTTTTCCCTCTGATCTATATGCCTCAGCAAGTACCTCAAGTGCATATTCCACTACCCCATCAGGATCTAGTGTAATCATGTCAATATACTCTAGTGAGGATTCTAGTCTATCAGGCTGAGCTAAGAATGATGGTCCTTCCCTAGGTTTCTTTTCCAAATTATCTTTCCCAGGTCCTTATTCCACTTGTGATTGAGTTTTCTATACTGGTTTCTTTGGAAGGGGCCTAGAAGAGGGTCTAGGCAATAAGTGGTACTATAGGGGTCCCATCTACCAAATCTCACTAAGAGGCTTCTCATCCCTAGCCAACCTATCCTCAAGCTTAAATTTTATGCTTCTTTAACTTGGCCAACACCTCTATGAAATTGATGGCCTTGATGTACATAATGTCATAAACACCAAGTAGGCACTCATAGGGTTAATTCATAGTTTTTGACTTCAAATGTTTAGTGACCCTATTATGAGGGTCCAATTGCCTCAGTTCATCTAATTTCAAGTTGAAGGAGTCTTTATTATTATAGATGACATTCACATGCTCCAAATTCTATAACATAGCTCTACTTATGGTCAAAGTGAAAGGGTGAAGGATTCCTTTCATCTTTTGCTTGCACACACCATCTATAACATTGAAAATATGGTATGTAATTTCTTGTTCTTCCAATTTGGTTGACACATGGACTAGTAGTTTAAGGGGTTGAACTAGGGTCCCTTCTATTCTTAGCACTATATACTCTAGATATAACTAGATTTCCCCCATTGACTCTACATACTTTTTGACTAGAGGGCTAACCCTACCCATAGGGATCCCTACAATATATTCTATTAAAGTTGGATATACATAATCACAAATGAATTTAATGTTATGTCTATACTTGAATATGTGTAACTTGGAATAGTGATGGAGATAGTGTGTCTCCCATCAAGTGACCAATTTTTTATGTTAGGGATCTTGGTGGTGGCCAAGAGGGAATCTAGGAGATAAGACATCATGAAAAAATGGTTGTTGGTTTTCTTATTAATGGCTATGAACTATTGTTTCAAAAAAATGTTAATCATTTCACAAATTGGGGTTTTGAGTCCCTTCTCTACCATGAGGTATACATAGGCCACCCAAATATTATTAATATGTATGTGGAAGGGGCTCTAAATAACCTATTTAATAAGGTCATGATTATTATGATCCCTTCTCTAAATTAGGAAATTAGAATTTTCCCTGTAGGGTCCTAAATTACATGGGTTTTAGTAAGAAACCATGGGGAAAGGACAATGTTAAAGTCATTTTCACTAGTATATGCTTTAATTATAGGTAAGTCTATCTGGAGCTTTCCTAGCTCATAATAGCTCTCAAATGTGAGGGGGGAGATATATTATACATTTTTAAAAGTATGTTCATGGACTATCTAATCTTGAACAATTTTACAATCAATGAAAATGGGGGAAATAACATTGATTAAGTGCAATACCTCATGTTTTGTAGTAACATAGTGAAGACTGCTCATCTAGATGGAGACTAGGTCATTATATCTTTGGAGGATCATATCATTATTTTGATCCTCTTTTATAATGCTTGCATCTCCTCAGCAGTCTATAAAATCTTGGACCAGTTCCTATTCCTAGTGTTTAATGCCATAATATCAAAGTCAGTATCCTTGATGATTCTTCCCTCATTATTTGAAGCTAAATACAACTCTATGTCATCCCTTTATTGTTGCCTTTGAGTTACCATGGCTATGAAGCTTCAAAATTTATCACTAATGGTCTTCAAGTAGCTTCTATATTATTTTATTTTTTCTTAGATAATAATTAAACTCTTTTCAGCTTGACTATGATTGATTAGAGTTCAAATTAAGGCTTTTTATATGGAGATTAGGGCTTGTTTACAGCTTTAATGGTGATGATAGCTCAAACTTAGGCTAATTCATGCCTTAGGTTTTATTAACAACCTTGCCTTTATACCCTTGCCTTTTTTTCCCCACCAAATCTTCAATTTTATCATTTTGTGCATGTGTGGCACTAATTCC
Source organism: Torreya grandis (assembly GCA_037957365.1). NCBI lineage: Eukaryota > Viridiplantae > Streptophyta > Pinopsida > Cupressales > Taxaceae > Torreya > Torreya grandis. The sequence continues at coordinate 1,541,943 of JARHVA010002904.1, forward strand.
GTAACTTTCATGGTATTTTTAATAAATGATTTAAAGGGACTAGCCATTTTATTTTGAAAATCCATCTTTTCCTTCATGCCAATAGATATTTTCTCATGGATCAATGTAGACTATTGATCATGATCCCATGGATTGATTTATATTAGTTGTTTTGTGTTAGGCTCTATGATTGTGCCACTTGGCACCTTCATGAGACTTTTGGGTTCTAAGAGCCATTTATGAAAGCATGCTCACCATGCATGAATCTTGTAGGCCTTCGAGGTATCATTGAATAGTCTCTAATGATTGTACTCCATCTGATCATACTTTATGATGAAACATGGACCATTTATCATTATTTGAGTGGATGCATGTCATTAATCTAATAGATCAAAGGATTTAGATTCTTTGGATCTTTTCACTTCATTTGATCATCCTCCATGATGAAGTGAAAGCTATTGATCTTTCAAGGAGGCAAGATGTTTAAGTTAGGACTCAGTTCAACATAAGAACTTAGGCTAAAGTTGTAAGACTAAGGTCTTGTTTGTGTTAATAAACATGAATGGGGCCTTAGGACTAAGACTTTAATATAATTATGTAACAAAAGGACCATGTGATATGATGGGGCCAAGCTATGAAAATAAAGAATCCTACACACATGAAAGTTAGACCTTATTAAAATAGAGGGAACATAGGGGGAAAACATAAAGGGACTAAGCATGATTGTAGGCTAAGGTTTGGTGGTGTTAAAAAACATGACCAAACCTTAGCATGAAATTAGGCTTAAGTCTAAAGAAAATTTTAAAATATTCCTACCAAATTTGTTCCCTCCAACTTTGAATTTAAACCAAGGGTTTAATCTAAGTTTTTCTAAAAGAGGGTTTCAAAACATGAATCCAACTATGAGATATTATAGAATAAAGGCTAGTAAAATCCTGAATGAGGATAAACTATGAAAATCACAATATGATTCATTAATAAGAGATCCATGAAACCTATAACTTAAGACATGAAGGCCAAGTGTTATAAACATTAGGCAAGGTTAAATAAAAACCATGAACAAATGGGCTAAGTTCAGCAGGCGTGGATGATCTTCAAATTCTAATAAAATGCAATATATCAAGCTTTCAGTGTTATGGTTCAAAGTAACGTAAAAGGGTCCCTAATTTTTAGAAATGGGGGTATTTTGACCTCAACAAATGGAAACTTCTAAGGAAAACATATCAATATGTTAGAACTTAAAAACTCTAGTTTAGATAAATAACTAGGTCATTTATTCCACTTGATCAATGCCATTATCAAGATCAGTTCATGGTTGAAACAAATTTTGCATATGTAGAATTAGGATCAAACATCAATACATATCCATTATATGCGTGTGATTTTATTCCACTTGATATTTTCCATGGGATTTAGGGGATAAATATTAGGTTTCATGCCTTTAATCATTAACATTGACTTGGAGCATGTTTAAATATTGATTAAGAACCATGATTTTAGTTTAAGGAAGGCTTAGGAATTACTCTACTACCACCTAGACATATATAATCCTAATATAGATGCATTTATATCCACTCATGTCCTTGTTCCACTTCCATCTATGCATTCATAGCCCTGATGGAGATTACTTGAATCACATTTTCTTGAAAAGCTTTTGATTTTGCAATAAGTTCTTGTTTTTTGTATTGTTTTGGATCTTTTAGGCTTTCAACAAAGATTGGGAACCAGGGTATCCATGTTTAAATATTTTGTCAAGTTTTGTATCCTTAGATAATCACCTATGGATGTGACCTTTGTCTTAGGAAAGGATTTTTGTTAAGTGCAAGCATGACTATACCTTAATAGATTAAATTTTCATTATATATGTATAATTCTCCTTAGAACCAGGTTCATGTCAAGGCAGTATTAAAGGTCTTATGAAATGGTTAACCTATTCATGGGTCCTTAATAGTTTCTTCAAATCATAAAATCAAGCTCATATCACAAATCCATGGTCAACATATGTATGAGGTTCATACCAGCATTTCTTAACTTTTGGAGTTTCAAGAAAACTAAGGAACTTTGAGCTAAGGGCTGTCCAAGAGGACTGATTGGAAGCAAGGAAAAAATAAAAATAAATAAAACACACAATAGAAATAAAAAAATAAATACATACTTATATACAAACAAGGGACAAGAAGGAAAGAGCCAAAGGAAACTAGCTAGCCTACTTAGATTAACTCTAACCATATTATAGATTTACCCCATGAAGACCTAAGAGGGGCATAAGAGAAGTAATTATTGAAATACTACCCATTGGTGGGTAGTGTGAACTCTACTCCTTTTATATCTTTTATCTTGAAGGTGTTATCTCCAAGTGTATTTTCAATCTGATATGGGCTAATCAACAGTGGTGTGGACTTGCCATGTTTTCCCTTAGGCTTAGATGCTTTGTCCTAAAGAAGAACCAAGTCTCCATGTATAAAAACCTTGATATTTGATCTCTTGTTAAACCACCTCTTTACTATAGTTTGATTTCTACTAAATTTATCACAAGCTTCTTCTTGTGCATCTTTCATCTAATGATGTCCAATAACCTTGAGTTTATAAATTCTTGGTCTTCCCCCATATACTCTTGCATAAACTTATAAGTTGGTATATTGAGTGTGATGGGTAATATAAGATGTTATCTATATACCATCAAGAATGGAGATGATTTAAGATCTTGCTTGAATCTTTCTCTATCTACCCAAAGGGCATACCTAAGAAGCTTTGTGCCATGTTCTAGGTTTCTCTGTAATATATTTCTTAATGGCTTTCATTAAGTTTTTAGTAGTTGACTCAGACACTCCATTACCTTGAGGTAATGGTCAGATGAAAAATTGAGAATAATTTTGTTGTCATAGGCCCACTTTTTCATCTCTATGGACATGAATGCTGACCCATTATCACATACCAAAGAGACTAGAGTCCCAAATCTGGTACATGTGTTTTCTTCTAAAAACTTGATCACTTTATTTTGAATTATTTAGTGGCTACTAATTTAGTCCACCTAATGCAATAATCAATAGCTATCATAACATAATTGTCACCTTATGATGAGTTTTAGTTGATAACCCCTACAAAGTCTAATCCCCATTAGGCAAAGGGTTTGTCATTCATGACAGGTTGTAAGGGCATTGCTGCCTTTGGCTCTTTTGTGTTGAAGATATAACATGAATGGCATTCCCTCACATGCTTATGAACATATTTGAATATGGTGAGACAATAATAGCCAACATTAAGAATATTGTGAGTTGTGTTTCTCCCAAATGGATTCCCACTTCTCAACATCTCATGGAAAGTGCTCATTATCTTAGTAGCTTCTTCCTTGGAAACACATCTTAGGTACACAGCTTCAAAGTTCATTCAGTATAGGACTCCATTTTTTATTAGGTAATGAGCTTCCTTGAGCCCTAGAGCTCTTATCTATTCCTTGGTTAGTTCTATAGGATAAGTACCATTTATAAGTAAATGAATGATGAAATCATACCAATCATTAGGTTAAACTTTATGTTGATTAAATTACATGATAATTAGCTTGGGGCCAGTATTGGAAATCATTTGAATCACACCTTGACATCTTACCAATCTTGAAATTTTGATATCTATGTCACATTCTTGAAGAACGGACATCCACTTACCTCTTCACTCTCCAAGCTCATGTTGGCTCAGCATTAGTTTAGTAGCTAGATCTAGTAAAATGGTATGCACTTTGTTCCTAAGAATGTAGTGCCTAATTTTTTTGACTTCTTTAACTAATGAAAAGGATTATTTATCAATTAAAGGATAATTTAACTCAACATTTTTCAAATTAGTTCTTATAAAAGAAATTGGATGGTTATATCCTTCTATTTCCTTAGTTAAAATAGCAGTAATAGTGTGGTCAAAGGAAAAAGAGTACAAATAAAAATCTTTTGAAAATTTTAGACATATCAAGATTAGAGCTTGACTGATTGCTTTTTTGATGTCCTCAAAGGTCCTCTTGGACTCTTCATTCTATGAGACATTAGCATCCTTCTTCAGCATATCATTCAATGGTTTGATAATTTCTATAAAGCTAGAAATGAATTTTATCACAAAGTTTATCTTACCAAAAAATGATTTCAATTATTTTTTACTATTGGGAGGCTCTATATTACATATAGCTTCCACTCTTTTAGGATCTATGGAAATCCCATCTTTAGTGATAACATGGCCTAATAGTTTACCCTCAGTGACACAAAAAATGTTTTTCTTAGGATTGAGATAAATTATATACCTTCTTTACCTTTCAAATACCTACTGTAGATGCATGAAATGGTCTTCCCTATTCTTATAAAAAATAGTTAGATCATCCATGCAAATTATAATGCACTTACCAATCAGGGCTTAGAAGGCATGGTCCATGGCCCTTTAAAAAATGGCTCCTACGTTTATCAATCCAAAGGGCATTCTCTTGTAAGTAAAGGTGTCATACTTAGTAGTGAATGTTATCTTCATTCTTTCTTCCTTGTCCACCAACACTTGATTATACCTTGAAAATCCAACAAGAAAAGACATCATGGATGAACCAAAAATGATTTGTATTACTTGGTCAAGAGAGGGATGAGGATAACTATCCTTTCAAGATGTTGTATTTAGATTTATAAAATCAATACACAGTCTAATTTCACCATTAATTTTCCTAACTGACACCAAATTGGCAACCTAGGTAGAGTGCCTCATGGGAAATAGAATTCTAGCATCTAAAAACCTCTTGCATTCTTTGAAAATCATGGTTTCTAAGATAGGATTCATAGGTATTTTTTTTCCTGAAAGGTTTATAATTCTCCTTAAGAGGTATGGTATGGGTGATGAATCTTAGGTCAAAATTATTCAAGTCATCATATCACCAAGCTATCACATCATTGTATTTTGTCAATAGCTCTTTGGCTTTCTTATTTTCAACACTTATATAAGATTTTCCAATGTTAACCAGCTGAGGTTGATCTTGAGGTCCAAGATAAATTGTATTGTAATCCTTTTCACTCACATTAGGAATCTTAGAAGCTTTAACTATCTTATATTGATAAAACAACCTTTCCAAGGAAATAATCCCTTTGGGGATTTTATTGTCATTCAACTGAATGACTTTACCATAAAATTTATCTTCTCTAAATTCACTTTCATCATCCTCATCAATGATCTGAGCTTCAAATGCTCCTAAACTAGTCATGAATTTTAGGATCTATTGGTCATCACTAAAGACCTATAGATGGTTTACATTATCCAAGACATAAGGGCAAGGTATTAGCTCAATTCTAAAATTTGGTGAATATAGGTTAGGCATGAGATTAGTTGTAGTAGAGGCAAGCTCATCAAATTTATTTTCTTCCCTAAGGATAGAACCAATACTAAAGGAATCAAAAGATTCCACTAGATCTTAGAATCTAAATTTATACCTCTTTAGGTATGATAGTTTGCATTAATATTTGCTTCTTACTTGATTTACTACTAGTTATGAATCACCATAGACTATTAATTCCTTGTCTTTGTTTTTTATGGCAAATTTTAGACTTAAGATGAGAGCCTCATATTCTACAAGGTTATTGGTGTAAGGAAACTAGAGTCTATAAGAAGCATGATTTTTCTAACCAACAGGGTCAGTTAGAACAATGCCTACTCCATATCCAAATTTACACTTAGCCCCATCAAAATATAACTTTCATAAACCAACATAACATAAGAAGCTTTAGGATCCCATACCTTGGCAGTTTTTAGGGTGAAAAATCCTAAATTAGAATCAATTATGTTAACCCTTTCATTGATTACATTATATTTAGTGATCATGTGCTTCATTCTTAGCTCTCTTTCAACTCTGATCTAGTTGGGAACTCCCTTCCAAAGTAGCCATAGGTGTGAATAGTCTATAGACATATATCCATTTAAATACTTTATCCATTCTCTACTTAAAAGTAGTCCATATGCATCAGGGATATCCACCACTTAGATATCTATAAATTGTTATACTCTCAGCTCAAAAGCTAGTTGTATGTAGACATTTAATAATTCCCCAACCAATTTGACCCTAGACTTATCTAATTGGGTGACAACCCTATCAAACTTAATGGGAGTTAAACCAAGTTTATTTCAAACACTTGTAGGCATGATATTTATAAAGGCACTAGAATCTAATAAATAATTATGCAAGTTCTTACCAAACCTTCTAACTATGAAAAAAAAGGGTGGGGACGCTGTTTTAGCTTTATACATAGCTACGTTTGCATTATCAATCTTGGAAATCTTATTAAGCTTCTTAGACAAGGATTCTAGCAATAGATCTCTTTGATCAGTTATCTATGTCAATTCATGCAAAGTAATATTATATTTAATATTCTTCATGTCCTATACAATGTTATAACCAATCCTATTGGAAGAATTGGAAGTATCATTACTAGGTTTAGAAGTACTTCCCTTTGGAGGCTCTTGATTATTATCTAAAGTGGTATCCAAAGGAGTACCAAACTTGTTTGGAGGAGTAGAAGTAGTCAAAGGCTACCTATGTTCTCTATTCCTTAGAGGATATGTATTCTTCAAGAACTATTGGAAGACATGAACTTCTTCAAGAACATCATCAAGTTCATTATATTCTGTAATGGGGAAATTAAATGTCTCCACCACGAAGGTTTGGTCAGTAGGCTTAGATCCTAAAGTACCTACACCATTGTGTTTGTTAGGTACTACCTCAAAAGTGTCTAGCTCTTCTTGAAATGGTTCAAAATCTTTACAAAATTTAATGCAATCAATCTCACCATGTTTAGTAGTACAATGGAATCTATAGTAATCAAGAAAAGTAATATCAATAAGATTAATATCCATAGTCTTCTTTTCAAAATATGGTTCACTATTATTATTGTTGTGGAAACTATCATTATTAAACATGTTATTGGGCCTATTGAATCTTTGGAAAGAGAAGTTCCTACCAAAATTTTCTCTAGTATTACCAACTTATTTTTTTAGTCGAAGGATGTTAGTGCTTAGTTTTTGGACCATTTTTAGAATGAACTCATTCTCATTTTTGGGGATTCTCAAATTATGAACCAAGTTGTTACTGGTACCAATGGCTAGTACCAAGGCCCTTTGATCATTTGCATTAAATCCATTATTAGTAGGGTGTTTCAAGAACCCTAAATGTTGGTTAGGAACAACATGTATTAGAGGTAATTGGTTCAGATTTGGGAGTTGGTTGAGAGTAGGCATATTCTAGTTGTTATTAGGAAATACATTCAAGGTAGGCATATGTGGATTGACATTGGGAATAGATTAGGACATCTAACCTTGTGGTTTCATCTAGTCATTAATTATCCTAACTTCAACATAGGCTAAGGATAATGTGTTCATAGGACCTACAAATCTCTTTATGAACACTAAAGTCATGGGGTCAATAGCATCTTTGTAGATCTCTAAGGTTAATGCATGTTTATATTTATAAGGGTCAATGGTTATACTATACATCTTATGAAACATAGCATTAAAATATCTTATAGGTTCATTAGCATCCATTTTGAGGGTGGTAAATTATTTGTATAAGACACAAGGGCTGATGATTTTGCCAAACTAGTCAATGAAAATGTTATTAAACTCATCCTAGGTGGTAATGCAATTATTAGGTAATTTAGGGACCATTCACATACAATATCCTTAAATGTTAAAGGAAAAAACCTAAATGCTACATCTTCATGAGATACATTTATCAATCTTAATATAGCTTTGAAGGATTTAAAATGTTCTTCCACGATTACAATACCACTTGGACTAAAAGTTGGAAAAACAATTTTGGATTGTGAGGAAGGTCATGAACCACACCTTGGATATTAATAGGAGAGATTCCTAACTAGGCCATAGCTTCATGAAAGTTGAATATAGGGGTACTTTATATTAGTAAAGTTGGTAAAGACTTAGAATGTCTACATCTACCTTTGTATAATCTAACCCTCCTATGGATGTCTAGTTCTAGTAGAGGTTCTCTTGTTTCTCAATGTGATCTTATTCAGAATCTTGACAATTATATCTTGAGGAATTTGGATCCTATTTGAAATACGATGTGTCAAATTAACCTTTACAAAGAATAGGGATCAAATTTACACACTAACCAAATTTTGAAAAGATTTATGTAAAGAATAATGAAGGACATCGATCTTCAACTAAGTTAGCTCAAAGATGCATCCAATTACATAAGTATGATCAACCTTTATATTTATAAGCTAAAATAAACATAAATCCTTAAAATATCTATCAATATTTGATCAAAACAAGCTATTGTAACCTCAATACTTTGGATCTTCATATTTCAAGCTATCTTTTCTAGAATTACACATATATCATTAAAGACTCTTGATCTTTGTGTGAAGGAAGAAAAAAGATGGGTCAAAGACCATGAATATTGATGATATTTACAATTTTAAGCACATAACTATGAAAATGTGTAAATATAACATCAATCTTTAGTCAAAACACACCAAAGTTAACAAAGATCTGGTAAATTCATAGGCCCTCCTTCTAGCGCTAGTGGAAGCCTATTCATATATAGGCATTTAGATGTATCACAAGTTCTCTTAGTGTCTAAATAACACTTATCATTTTAGAATTTAGGGAATTAAAATCATGAGTAGTAGGTTATGGTAATCTAGTTATTTGTGGTGAAATAGGTACAAAGTAATAAACTGTTTCACAATATTTATATTGATTAGTGGTTGGGAGTCACCATGGAAAAACTTAGTGAAATACAAGATATTTATCCTATTATCAATGAATCTTTGATTAATTTATAAACTAAATCTTAATCTAAATGCATATATATAGTGAAGCTTAAACTAGAGTGATTTGGTAAAAAAGAAGAAAAAGGAAGGGTAGGGTAGAAAGAAGATGTTATAATTTTTAGTCCAAATATTATGACAAGGTTTAGATTTCATCAAGACATATATTCAAACCAATACATGACATGAGTTCCTTGATTTTTTCCTTAGAATCCTATCATTGGGCTATCAATCCCTTGGCTACTTCATCCAGGTGAGCTAAAGGACTCTGTCATGTCTTCATGTCCTTCAAGTAATTAAACATATCATGAAAAGAAGTTTCAAACATATTTATCATCTCCTCTAGAACTGACAAGACAACTTGTGTTTCAAGGTTCTCCTTTTGCTTATGTAAGTTTTCTATTTTTTGATATAGGCCTTTGATGATTGATAATAATTGGGCTAAGTGGGCATCAGTCAGTCCAACTATGTCCTTCTCATGAATTAGGTGTTCACCAGGTGCTTGACTTCTTACTAGAGTTGATCCCACAAAAGGTTCAACTCTTTGAAAGGTGAAATCTTCACTCCTAACCATGGTATTTATGGTTTTCACCCTCTCTAGGCCTACTAGCTTTGGATTGAACTGCACACTTACAATTGACTTTATAATCTTTGGAGGTTTTGAGACCTCTATTTATGTGTTGCTTGAGGTTCTAAGAGTTTTTAAATGAATAATACTTGACCCTCTTATGGTGGTCATCCTCCTTTCTTTTTCTTCCTTCATTAAAGCCACTATCCATGGCTTGACCTCATCATAGACAATAATGTTAACTATCTGGGTCATGGCCCATGAATGTTGTAATATTGGAATCTTTTGGATATTCCCATAAAATAACTATTCAATTATGATTGGCCCATGGATGGGATTATCATCACTAAATATGTTAACCTCACTCAAAGGATGAGTGAAGGTTAACTTTGGCTTCTTCTTTATGATTGAGACTAATGCAAACTCAACCTTCCTTTTGAGGGTTGAAACTAGAACAAGGTCCATTACAACTTCCTTTCCCTTTTCTTGTCCTACTTCCTCAACTTAGGCCTACATCTCCTTAAATTTTTTTTCTTCTTCTTCTAATCCATATGCCTCATCAAGTACCTTAAGTGCATCTTCCAATATCTCATTAGGAGCAAGTATAATCATGTCAATGTACTGCATTGGGGATTCTAGTCTATTAGGTTGAGCTGAGCATGATGGTCCTTCCCTAGGTCTATCTTCCAACTTATCTTTCCTAAGTCCTTATGCCACTTGTGCTTGAGGTTATTATATTGGTTGATTTAGAGGGGTCCTAGAAGAGGGTGTAGGCAATAAGTGGTACTACAGGGGTCCCATCTACCAAATCTCACTAGGAGGCTTCTCATCCCTAGCTAGCTTGGCCTCAATATTAATGTTATGCTTCTTTAAGATGACCAAAACCTCTATGAAATTGGTGGCCTTGATGTACATCATGTCATAAACACTAAGTCTGTGCTCATAGGGGTAATTCATATTTTTTTTTATAGTTTTTGACTTCAAATGTTTAGTGACCCTATTATGAGGGTCTCATTGCCTTAGTTCAGGATGAAGGAGTCTTTTCCTCTTCTACTTACACACACCATCTATACCATCAAAAATCTAGTATGTAATTTCTTATTCTACCAATTTGGTTGACACATGGATTGATAGTTTGAGGGGTTAAACTAGGGTCCCTTCAATTCTCATCACTATGTAATTTGGATACAACAAGATGTACCCTATTAACTATACATATTTTTTGACTAGAGGACTGACCCTACTCATGGGGATATCTTTAATATCTTTTACCAAAGTTGGATATACACAATCACAAATGAATTATATGTTGTGTTTATACTTGAATATGTGTAAATTGTAATAGTGATGGGAGATAATGTGTCTTCCATCAGGTGAATAATTCTTATGTTAGGGATCTTGGTGGAGGCAAAGAGGGCATCTAGGAGATAGGACATCATGAAAAATGGTTACTAGTTTTCTTCTTAATGACTATGAACTATTGTCTCACATAAATGTTAACCATTTCACCAATTGGGGGTGTGAGTCCCTTCTCTACCATGAAGTATACATAGGGAACCCAAATCTTATTAAAATGTGTAATGGAAGGAGATCTAAATAACCTATTCAATAAGGTCATGATTATTCTGATCCCTTTCCTAAATTAGGCAATTGTAATTTTTTTGGTAGGGTCCTAGATTACATGAATTCCACTAAGCAACCATGGGGCAAGGAGAGTGTTCAAGTCATTCTTACTAGTCCATGCTCTAATTGTAAGCAAGTCTATCTAGGGCTTACTTATCTTGTAGTAGATCTAAAATTAGAGGGGGGAATATATGATACCTTTCTAAAATTATGTTCATAGACTGTCCAATCCTAATCAATTTTATAATCAATGAAAAATGGGGGCAATAACATCTATACAATGCAATACCTTAATTTTTGTAGTAGCATAGTGGATATTGGTCATCTCGATGGAGAATAGGTCATTATATCTCTAGAGGATCATAGAATTCTTATACTCCTCTCTTGTAATGGATTTCATCTCCTTAATAGTCTAGTAAATCTCTAACTAGTTTCTATTCCATATGTTTAATGTCACAGTATCAAAGTCAATATCCTTGAAGATTCTTCCCTCATTATTTGAAGCTAAATACAACTCTGTGTCATCCCTTTGTTGTTTCCTCTAGGCTACCATGACTATGAATCTTTTAAATTGATCACCAACGGTCTTCAATTATTCTCTAAATTAGTTTTTTCTTGCTCAAATAATAATTAAACTCTTCCTAGATCTACTATGATTGATTAGAGTTCAATTTAGGGCTTTATGTATGGAGACTAGGGCTTGTTTATAGATTTAATGGTAATGGTATCTTGGAATTAGGATAATTCATTCCTTATATTTGATTAAGAACCTTACCTTTATACCTTTGCCTTTTTGTGCCCACCAAATCTTCAATTTTATTACTTTGTGCTTGTGTGGCACCTATGTGGAAACTTTCATGAAATTTTTCATAAATTCTTTAAAGGGACTAGCCATTTTCTTTTGAAAATCCATCTTTTCCTTCATGCCATGAGATATTTGCTCATGGATCAATGTGTACCATTGATCATGATCTTAGGGTTTGATCACTATTTATTGTTTTATGTCAGGCCTCGTGGTTGTGCCACTTAACACATTCATGGGCCTTCTAGGCCCTACAATCTATTCTTGAATTCACTCTCACCATGCATCAATCCCACAAGCCTTTGAGGTCTCATTTAATAATATTTGTGAATTATGCTCCATCTAAGAATCTTCCATGATGAAGTGTAGACCATTGATCATTATTTGAGTATATGCACACCATTGATCTGATAAATCAAAGGCTTTAGATTCATAAGATATTTTCACTCCATCTGATCATCCTCCATGATGAAGTGAGATCCATTTATCCTATAAGGAGGCAAGATGCTTAAGTTAGGGCTTGGGTCAACACAAGAACCTAGGCTAAATTTGTAAGACTAAGCTCTTGTTTGTGTTAATAAACATGAATGGGGCCTTAGGACTAAGACTTTAAGCTAAATATGTAATAAAAGGACCATGTGCTATGATGGGGCCAAGCTAGAAAAATAAAGGATCCTACACACATACATTTTAGACCTTGTTAAAATAGAGGGAACATAAGGTGAAAACATAAAGGGACCAAGCATGATTTTAGGCTAAGGTTCAATAGTGTTAAAAAAAATGACCAAGCCTTAGCATGAAATTAGGATTAAGTCTAAATTAAATTTTAAAATATTCCCACCAAAATTTAAACCAAGGGTTTAAGCCAGGGTTTTTTTCAGGAAGGTTTCAAAACATGAATCCAACTATGAGATCTTATGGACCAAAGGATAGTAAAATCATGAATGAGGATAAATTATGAAAATCCTAATATGATTCATTAATGACAACTCCATGAAACCTATAACTTAAGACATGAAGGCTAATTGTTAGCAACATTAGGCAAGGTTAAAGAAAAAACCATGAATAAATGGGCCAAGTTCATCAAGAATGGATGATATTTAAATTTTAATAAAGTGCATAATATCAAGATTTCAATGTTATGATTCAAAGTAATACACAAGGGTCCCTATTTTTTAGAAATGGGGGTATGTTGACCTAAACAATAACTTTTTGTGCCCTAAACACACACCCCATTTTTTATTTTCAAATGAGGACACATAATTATTGAAAAAATATTTTTGATGGGGCCTATAGACCTTATAAGTGCATAATAACACGTTCTTCATACAAAACCTAAAGTTATTTCTATGAGTCTAAACTTACAAAAACTCAAATCATGAAAATCAAAGCTTGAAAAAATATTTTAAGTTATTTTAAACTTTGGGTTTTCATAAGTTATTTTCAAAATCGATGCTCTAATTTATTGACTAATGGTACTAATATATTTTTAATCCTTTTTTTTCATACATTTTTGTGTGATCATAGGACTACCAATTGGAACTTAATAAATAACCCATGATCGGGCCTTACTTTTGTGATAGGTGGTACTATCATATTGTTCAGAGCCTTTGGCTTTCTCAAAAGTTTCTAAGTCTTTAGATAGATACTAAGCTTTAAAAACATTGATATATGACATTAAAACATTACATGGATCCTTTGAAGTTCAAAGTAAATTCTAGTTCCTTCAACTCCTCGAGCTTAAAAAATATGCCATGTGGTGCATTCTCAAACCTAAAAACACAAAAACTTTACAAAGATTATCAATCAACTAATATGTCTAAGCTCATAAAGCATAATGGTTTTGAGATTTCATTGCTCCAATAATTCACCACTTGGCATATTTTCATCAACTAAAACCTCATAAGTATTAACACATTTTGATGATTCATAGTTTAATAGTTTCAAGATCTCGAGATTTGAATAGGTGATACTTGACACGTTTTCATCTAAATGTAACTTTCAAAGAATAAAATCAAAGTAAAGGGTTTAATGGTCCCATGGCCTTGAGTCTCCAATCCTTTGGGTATCTAATACCATGCCACATGTTAGCAATTCATTATCAGAATCCTTTTGGGATATACATAGTTCCAATATTCAAGTGGCCAAGCTCTAACCTTCTAACTTCCTATAAGCCTGAGATTGCTCCACATGGCTCAATAATGATAACTAAAAAACTAAAAATATAAAATTTATCTAAAAAAATATCACAAAAATGTCATAATCCAAAGTAAACATAGTCAAGATACACATAAAGAAGGTTGACAAAAAGGCAAAAGATCCAATGATTGAAGAAATATCATTTTTCTCAAATGGGATGATTAGACATGTAAAGTTAATGAAATGTTTCCATTTAGAAAGAAAGTGAACCTACTAAAGTTATTATCAAATTCAAATCAAAATGATAATTAAATATAAACGTAATTATTTTCATTGATGACATATGCATGCATTCAAGACTCAGATGTTAGATCAATATATTCAAGATCTATGTGAATGAAATTCATTTCACCATTACTCTCTTGATCAAGTATTGAAAGTTTGAGCCTTTGAGCATATAAGAAGCCCTAATTTTATTAATCTATATTTATAGAGTGAATTAGTTGACTTAAAATAATAATTACAACATTCAAGTGGCAAAAATGACCTCTTCTTTAAAGCAGGGTCATCATCAATCTCCTTTTGCATATTCTTGTGCTTCAAATGAGGAATTTATAGATAATGTATTAAAAAAGAATGCCTTAGAATTAAAATTATTTAACCACTCAACATTTTAATATGGAGTGAAATTTGTGGTGATATATTTTACATAATATCAAATTTATATAAATGAGAAACAATATATAGATAACTTGTTGCCCATTAAATCATAGGCCTCCACCAAGTAGTGTTAAAACCAAAGGTAATGGCTTGTATAGACCTACTTATAGGTTTAATTTTTAATAAAAACATTTATGGGGATTATTTTTACATTATGATAAATAAAAACATGACTACTTATACTTTTGGTAGGGCATTTGAGAGGTATCTTAGGTGTCAAGTCCTTGAGACTACATATAACCAAGTCTTGACTAATGTTTCTCGAGAAAAAATGTGTAGATGGAAAGTTGAAAAAATGGCCATTTCAAAGCCATAGGATGAACCCAAAGGGATGGGTTTCATCAAATTATATTATCAATTTTATATTAGGAATTAGGATATTTATGACTCTCATAAACTTATTATATAGTTTTTTCAGCACTTCATATGTACAAGTTGGGTGGATCACATTATTGGACATTCTTTTAGCATCTGAAAAAATAGTCATCATAGGAGAGATCATAAGTATCAGATTAAAGACATGTATTTTTTCCTAATTAGAGGTGAGATGATGTAAAGTTTTATCCTATTTACTAGGCGTAGTATTAGGCATTGTTTATAAGACCCACGGGTAAATATGGAAACCATAAGCGTATACCTAGTGAATAGGATTAGAGAAGATTATTATTTTATGTTCATATTTAGGTAGAAAGAGTAAATTCAAAAAATATGTGATGAGGTATATCCCCAAGTGTTTTAAGCAATTCATGGCACTTTGATGCCCAGGTTGTTTGATAACATAATAGGGAGCCATGAGAAAATGGAGGAATAATGGAATTACTTAATGCCACTATCATTATGATATAATGCACATGAACATATTTATTATTAATGTCACACCATGTCCCAAAAAAAATAGCAAAGCAAGAAATAACATTTTAAAATTATAATAACATTGATGAAGAATTAGGAAAAAATAATTATTTTATTACTTTAAAACTCCCTTAAGCATTGTGAAACTACAATATGTGATTAAGTCACATTTCATCTAGGTTGTCAAATCTAAGACTTACAATAAGGAAATCCTAGGCATTGATTTTCTACCAATCAGGTATCTATAGCCTTGATATAGATACATCTAATTCCACTCAAATCCTTGTTCTACTAACAACTAGGATTTCATAGCTCTGATAGAGATTAATTGAACCACCCATATTCTATTAATGTGTATGATTTTTTATATCATATATGGAAAAGGGTTGGGAACCACCACTAGCTGGCTATATGTATTAGAAAACTTATTTTGTAATTATGTCTATGTCAGTGTGTATCCAATTCTATGTTTATTATCTATCATCTCAGTTTTAAAATTAAATAGTACAATAAATCTTTTGAAATAAAAAATATTTTCCAAAATTTCCATGAGTATATCAGAGTAAATCTCAGAAGTCTAGTAAATTTATTCATCCCAAAAAGAACCTTTAATCACAATATATAAATTAACTCAAAAAATTATAGTAATATCATAATAAATCCTTGTGAATACCAATTGTGATCCCTTATACATTATCCCCTTTACCTTTTGTAGTTCTAACATTAGAAATTGGTGATTCTAATCTACAATTTAGAAAACTAACCTAGAAAGTATAATAACTAATTTATTGAAAGAAAAGTGTATAAAATAAGAAAACTAATTCTAGCAAGTAGGAAACTTAATCTAGAAAGCAAGAAATCTAGTCTACTCATCTAAATCTCCATTTACAATTCACCTAGATGCATCTCTAATTAGAGCAACCACGAAATAATACTTCAAAAACTATGCATAGACTGGAAAAGTAAGGTTATTTCCATGGATGTATATCAACTAAAAGGCATTATTACCAACGATTTTTTTATTTTTGATATGGTCAAATCCATAAAAGAGTAAACTTATCATGTTGTCCTTTATTTTCATGTGTTTTATCTTATAAAATCACTACGTCTATAATCCTGAAGGCCTTAATCTTGAATATTTTGTCAAACCATCATTTGATAATATCTTGATGTTTAATAAATCTATGCCATGCTTCATCTCTTGCATCCTTCATCTATAATATGTCTAATAGTATATATTGTATCCTTTCATCTTCCTCCATGTACTCTTGCATGAATTGGTATATTGTTATCTTATGAGGGTAGACAAGTTGTCCATAAAATAGTAGAAAAGGTGAATCCTTGAGGGATTAGTTGTGCTTAGTTTTATCTACCCATAGTGCATATTTTAATAAGATATTTCATTATCTTGGTTTATCTTATGTAGATTTATTAATGGTATACATCAGAATCCTATCAATGGATTAAACCACTCCATTTCATTATGGGTAGTATATAGAAGGGAGCTTGATTGTGATTTTATTTTCATAGACCTATTCTATAAATTCAAAATATTTAAAAGCTAGACCATTGCCACAAACCAAGAAAATGGGAATACCAAATCTGGTCAATATTTTTTCCTCTAAAAACTTGATAACATCGATTACAATAGAATTATTAGTGGTTATAGTTTTTGTTTACCTAGTGTAGTAGTAAGTAGTTATGAGGAGAAACTTATGTCATAATTAAGATTTTGGATTTATCACCCTAATAATGTCAATGCCCCATTTGGCAAAGTGATGTACTTCAATAACTAGTTATAAAGGCATCACAATGTTTACTTCTCTTTTCCCAAATACCTAGTAGTCATGGAAAGTCTTGATGTGATTGTGGGTGTCCTTTAAGATTGTAGGCTAGTAGTATCCCATACTCAGAATCTTATGAGATGTTGTGTTTCTTGATGAATGTCTTCTACTTATCTTCTAATACAAATTGTTTAAGATATCTATAACCTCTTGTTTTGAAACATATCTTAGATAGACACACTTATAGTTATTTATATACAAGATTCAATTTTTTATCATGGAAGGAGATGATTTAAGCCTAAGTGATCATCTTTGTTATTTGATTAGTTCAAGAGGAAAACTACCTTTGTGTAGGTAGTGGATGATTTATGAGTACCACTCACCACTAGTTACCTGAGTCTCATTAAATTATTCATTATTAATTTATGTATCAGTCTCTATCATCAACAAGATAATCCACTATCCTCTTACCATCTTAGATATCTTGATTTTAAGGTCAAACTCCTAGAGTTTATCCATCCACTTTATTCTTCTTTCACCCAACTCATTTTGGCAAAGCATGAGATTGAAAACTAGGTCTAAGATGATGGTGTATGTTTTATTACTCAAAATATAACACCTATTTTTTTTGACATCTTTGATCAAGGAATATATCTATTTATCAATCATAGAGTATTTCAACTCTACATCTTTAGATTGGTGCTCATGAAGGCAATATGGTGTTCATTATCTTCCACCAAAAATAGTATGTTATGAGGTGAATAAATAAAGAAAAAAATATTTATTGAAGTATGAACTAATCAAAATTTGAGCCTAAGTGATTTCAATCTTTATGTCCATAAAGTATTTCTTGGCCTCTATTGTTCACTCTATCTTAGCATCTTATTTCATCATAACATTCAATGACTTGAGAATCTCTTCAAAACTAGAAATAAATTACCTTAAAAAGTTAATCTTGGAAAATAAATATGTTAGTTCTTTCTTGATTTTAGGTGGGGTCAAATTAGAAATTGATTGAACCCAGTATGGGTTAATAGAGGTCCCATATTTGGTGATGATATGGCCCAACATCTTTCCTTTAGTAACTCCAAATATGTTCTTCTTTGGATTCAAGGAGACCCCATATGTTTTGCATCTATCAAATACTTCTTTTATATATTCTAAGTGATCAACTCTATCATTTGAAAACATAATGACATTGTCTATGTAGATCATGATAAGTTTCACCACTAGTCCTTAAAAGGCAAAATCAATTTCTCTCTAGAAGGTGGATCCCACATTAATTAAGTTGAAGGATATATTATTATATGTGAAAGTCCCCCACTTGGTGGTAAAGGTAGTATTCATCCTATCTTTTGCTTCAAACAATACTTGATTATATCCTAATAATCCATCTAAGAAATACATCATATAAAATCTAATTACCATATGAATTACCTCATCTAAAGAGGGTAGAGGGTAATTGCCATTTTCTATCACTATGTTTAGGTTTATTAAATTAATACAGAGTCTAATTTATCATTTATTAATTGTAATCATTACTATATTGGATACCTAGGTTGAATGTTTAATTAGGAAAATAATTTTGGCATCTATTAGCTTGTATATTTTAATTTTAATGAGAGATTCTAGGATTAGATTCTTTGGCTTCATGGGAGTGGTATTAATGATCACCCTATGGTAAAATACCTTTAGGTCATCATATGTACATGCAATGACATATTTTTGTTATACTATAAATATACTAAAACTTTTATTTTCATTCTCTATAAAACTCATGTGCACATTCACAAACTAGGTATGTTAGTTAGTTCTTAGATTCTCTTTTATGAAATTAGATTCTGTTACTTTGAGATTTTTTTTTGAGCCTAGAATCTACATAAAAATATCATTCCAAGGAGATCATTCCCAGAGGGATGTGGTTATACTTTAGTTACAAAACACCATTTTCTCCAAAGTTTTCAATCTACATCAGCTCAACATCTTCTTCATTTTTTATATGGGCTTCAAAAGCTCTAGAACTATTCATGAAATTACACAATAATAATCCTCATACACCTAGAATTTATCCATGTTGTCTAGGATATAAGGCTAAAGAACCAATTACTCTAATAATTTCTAAATTTTAGATTCTTGGAGTTGTGCTAGATTAATAACTTCACAACTCTATTGTTTGGTTATATTCCCTTAGGATGGTTTTGATGTTAAATGATTCAAAAGACTCAATCAAGTCCCATGATATGAGCCTGTAATTATTTAAATAAGTGAGTTTGTAGTGATATTTATTTTTGATTTGGCTCACAACCAACTCAGAGTCATCGAATATATATAGATGTTTAACATTATGCTTTATTGAAAAATATAGGCCTAAAATTAGAGATTCATACTTAGATATGTTGTTGGTGTAGGGGAACTAAAACCTAGATGAAACTAGGGACTAATTCCCTTATGGATTTGTGAGGGCCATGCTAACACTAAAACCTTGATTTGATCAGGCACCATTGAAATGAAGGGTCCATAATTGAGAAGGACCTTCATATTCTTGTTCATGAAGCTCTTATTTGGTGATAAAAGTATACACACTTTCATGTGAAGAGATAAAATCAATTTTTTCATTATTTGAATTATATTAAATAATTAAGTACCTGATATTTATCTCTTAGTCTACCCTAATTTGGTTAGATAACCCTTTCCAGGGTATCCACATGTGTGAGATATTAGTGGCAATGTAACCATTTAATATCTTCAAACAATCTTGTTAGAGGTATAATCACTGAGAGGGGGATGAATTAGTGAGACTAAATATTTAAAACTTGATTCCAATCCTTAAAAAATAATAATCATTCAATACATACATTCATGAGGCATACACATCATTTATAACAATGAATAAAAAAGACAATGCAAGATCAAGCACATAACACATGACATACATGGGAAACCCTCTTGGGGAATAAAACCCACTAAAACCTAAAATTAGACTACTTTCCTATAATAAAAAGATAAAATTTAGACCATAAAAATGATCAAATAACTACCATCCTTAATTTTAGTGAGACTACAATCCCACAAGGAGATTCTACACCTATTTAGCTAAGCATCCACAACAACTAGACTTTTAGCAAGTTTCACCTTGTAAGGAGGCTATTACCCCCTTATATGTTGAGCAACCAAAAAAACACCTATGAACACATATACATTTTCATATATGTCTTCAACATCTGATAATGGACCTCTGATTATCACTCTTCACCTTTGCTCATACTCAAATAATAAGAGCACTATTCTACTAACAGAATTATGACCACCAAGTCATACAAACATTTTTCAAATTGATATTATCATCAATTAATCCATAGGGAACTCTAACACTCCTTCAATTCTTAATTCATACATAAAAGCCTCTCCCAACTCTCTCCTAAGTCCCTCTCAAATAGCCTCTTAAGCATACTCACTCATTCTACCTCTTCTAGGCTTATTAGGTCTAATGACCTATGCGATCACTTTCAACACCTTACTCATATTAGAATGTCTAATCCTCTTCTCTTTATACTAGTCCTAAATAACATATACCTTCTATTTCAAAGTTAATCTCCTTCACTTGGATCCACACTCACAGTCCCTCATACAAGTCATACAAGTATATAAACCATCACATTTGGTTTCAATATATATAGAGAATTCATGATTAACAATATGTTGGTTGGCCATTAGGCATGTATTAACCCTTAATACATCTATCATATGAATACATATCTCAATATAATATTCATAGGTTGACCAAAGCATCTATGGGTCACTCGTAAGTAGATACACCTTTCAATAAGGCCCTTGTATCTCTTTATAGATCTCATGGAGACTTATTCACCCATTTATCACTTTATCTAGTAAAAAAAAACATAATACCACTTTCAAATACATGGATCCACTCCTTATGTTCCCTTTGACATCTTCAAATGATCATAGTCATCTTAGCTAACCTCTACATATGCTCAAACAACTCAAACATTCACTTGGTGCTCAAGAACAACATGAGTGAATACATAGTACACTTCTTAAGTATTATTCATACTCAAGATAGATTGATCACTCCTCCAAAATACACGCAAAGAATCCTCATGGAGTCTTCAACACTCCCCAATAGCCAATTTATCAAGAAACATCAAAATAATATCTATACAAGTCTAATTATCCTTCTCGAGTCACTTGCAGAATAAGCATGAAAACATAGTCAACTTCTATGCTCAATATCTTTGATTTTACTCACTTTCGAATCTTCAAATCTATATTTACAAATGCAACTTGGAGTCCTCTACAAAATTTCTTCTTATAGCAATAGTAAATTTGAATTATATAAAAATATATGGATCAAATATAGAGCTATGGGTTTTCTCTATGTTAAATTCAAATATTTAAATGGAAATGGTCACAGTTAAACCTCAAAAACTTTGCAATCATCTCATGTCCTTACTGCTCAGATCAAATACACACCATCGATCTTGTTTGATCTTTAACATATAGTCCACCAATGACAAATGTTAAACTTTAGTCACTTTGACCTCATCTCAAACAATCTTGAAATGTTGAATCAATGCACTTCATCAATTTTTGTGGATCAACCAGGTCTTTAACTAGCAACTCTCACCATTTGATCAATCTATACGAACACTTGCTCACCATTAGATCCTTATCCTTTACCTTTGATTAGTCATTAAACATTGTGCACCTATCCTCATCTCACTATTTCCTAACTTCTTGGAGCAACATGCACTGTCAATCTTGCTTAATATTTAACTTGTGCAAAAATGACTATGGGAAACATTGAAATACTCTTAGAAGGCCAACTTTGCATAGTCATAACTTTTTCCTTGATCAATATCATGTCCCACAAATTATACCATATGTTTTCCTTTCAAAGAGGAATCTAACAATGTATCAAACTACTCTTGAAACATTTTTTCATTTGAGATATGAAACCATTAAAATTCATTCTCAAAATCTTATGTCATAGAGCCAACTATGATTAAAATTTATTTATGAGACCAACTTTACTCCTACATAACTTTTTCCATGATTCAGTTCATGATCTCAAATTTAGCAAAAATCAACTATGCTAAAAAATAAATAAACTCATATGATCATTTTCTCTTGAAACCTTAACATGTGTAAGCTATAACACCATCAAAATGCTCACTCAGCTCTTCTTTCCACATTGCAAAATATGCTAAGTATGGAAAAACACAGTCAAACTACCTGGGAGCCCAATGTTTCATAAGTATATCTTTTGATGTGCTTCATTGCATGATATAAAACTTAGCACAAATAAACTAGGCAAAAAAATAAAAAAAAACCCATATGATCATTTTATCCTTACACCTCCACCTATGTGAATGCTGACCTCATTAACATGTTTAATTAGCTCTTTCTGACCATATGCAAATTTGGCTAAGTATGGGAAAATAATGAATTCTGATTGAGAAGCCAATTTTTCACCCTCATATATTTGATTACACTTCAATTCATGACTTGAGATTTAGTACATAATAACTAGGTACTAATGTGATTAAAACCATATGACCAACTCTCCTTGATTCATTCCAAAGTGGGAATGGTGACATTACCAAACTACCTACTCATATTTTCTGCCACTAGACCAAAAGAGTATAGATGAAAACTATGATCAACCAAATGAAATCCACTCATGTACACAAGCACTCAAAGCATATAAAAACTCTTATGGGACCTCTTTCACATTCACAATCACCACACTCTTCCCTAAACATCTCTAATCATGCCAAAACTAAAGATCAACCAAGCCTCCTTTAAGCACACTAGGACAAACACATTACACACTTTGTCATTGTTATTTAGGATATCAAATCACTTCATCCACTCATAAGGAAACCTATATGACATCACCATGACATCATTTATAAGTCTCCACCAATCTCCCCATTTGTCATTGATGTCAACAAACATCATATATAGCAATATATAGCTCACTTTCTCTCTCTTCAAGAACTCCCACAACATGAACTTTCTCCCCCTTTGACACAATGAAAAAGTGGGCACTAACTAATCTTGAGGACCTAAAAAGACCATATATAGGAAATGACCATCTTATAAAGATGATACAAACTTCCCCTTACCTTGAGCCTACTTCTACTTGTCTTGACAACTTTCTCTTACTTCATGCCAACACTATTTTCAACCAAGTACTATAACCAATTAAGAAAAAACTCAAAAAACACTAAAATCTGAGTGAACTTACCAAGATACATATGAGAGGGACTCCCCCTAATATTTTAGAGCAATTTCACCTTCTAATCATCTTCAGATCTCCACACACCATGAAGAACCATCACACATGATAACTAGCCTTCTCTCTCAAGCTACCATAAGGACCACCAAAAAAACTTCATGCCATTCACCAAATAGGAAACATGATCTCAATCAACCTAAGATATCTTATTGAAACAAACATACCTTTCTCTTTTGGAGAAATTGAGCAAAAAACACTCTTCTTCAAACTAGGCCTATTTAGCCTCCTTGTCACCCTACCCAGAACTTGCAAATCCCAAAATTTTTATTAGACACATATTAAAGACCTAAAAATTCATATCTAGAGCACTCTCATATTTCCCCTCAATCACACCAATTTTCATCACCAATATCATCCTCTACAACATACTTTATTCACAAACCTACTAGTTAATTAACCCTCCATATTGACAAAAACATAAATAACTTAAGAAACACAAACCTTGAAATATCTATGAGGATTGATTTTATAACCCATTTGGTCAATTAAAAAAAATTAATAATCCATAGACCTCAATTCATAAGGAAGAATACCACTTTTATAATGTAGCCTAAAACCTTAAAATCTTAAAATAGACAAGGTCAAAAAACCTCCTCCTAGTCAATGCATACCTCTACAACTTCTTTCACACCTCTATACACCCATCACACACTTATAGACCAAGATTTTATCTTCCAAACAATTCAGAACATAGACTTCCTATAACCCATTTAGGCTTGCTTGCCCTTAAGCCAAAAACTAATAAAACTAAGAGCGCTCAAAAATCTTTAATTGGCACCAACATACCTTCATACCATAAAATCCTATATCACATAACAAGGAAGTGTATATACCTTTATGAGAACCAAAATATTCTTTACATTGCATCAATCTCATAAAGCCACCTAGAACCTCCCATTTTCACTCTGTACTATAACTACTTCACAAACCAATGGAACAAACTCATGAAGTTATTTCTCCCCCTTAACCAATGACCTTCTCTAATTGGAATTATCATATTGAGCACACAAACTCACTTTTACACACCTTATTTCTCATATTCAACTACTCAATCCCTTGATCCTAGGACCTAACCAATTACAAATCTCTACTAACTTCATACCTCATCAAGAACATTCATCTTTAACAAGTCTTCAAATACTGCCTAGTCATAGTCAATACTTATATAGAGACACCTCATATTCCAAACACTGTGAACTTCCATGGCATACACAACTATTCAATAAGCCTTCAATAGGCTTAGTAATATCTAGGACAAAAAACCTAGAAGAGAAGCCTTCAACTTATAGGCTCACTTGACATTTACCACAAACTGATATACAGATAGATATTTAAAATGCATGTTTATACCAAAGTATCCAAACCATGATCAAGAAGCCAATTCCTTCTTAAGATAAGACCATTGAGATTTTTTAGAAGCTTCTTTTTTCTAACAAATAAATATATAAAAAGAATGCATAAACATACCTTATTTTCATACCTTCTAACCAAATAATATTTAAAAAACACCAAGCTTCCTCTAACTAACAAGTGTCTCCTTGAAGCCTAGATAGATACACCCCTTTGACATAGAGACACTAGAAGTCCTAAAACATAAGAGACTCCAATATCTCCATATCTTTCTTTGACTTGCAGTCTTACTTGAGTTTAACTAAATCCTTGACTTCATTCTTTTCTTTTGATTTGTCAATAGAAAATCTAGACTCTCCTTTATTTTTGATCTTTTTCTACCTTGGAAAACAATCCATCAAGACTCTTGGACTCAACAGGGTTAGTCATCTAAGTCTTTACTACCTCAGGTCTCCATACCATAGTTTGACCCTTGTCTTCTATAGCCATTTTACCTACTTGATCCTTGAGTTTATCTTGATTTATAACATAGCCTTCTAGAGAAACTTTCTTATCAACCTTCTCGCTAGAATAATTAGCAATGATTACTTTTGTTTTCCATGCTTGAGTTTGTCCTTCATCAACCCTTCTAGGAGCTCTATATCCTTTGACATACCTTGAATACCTCTTAACAATATTTGGATAGAATCTAGCAATATGTCTACTCTTATGACAAATAAAACAAATAACATCTTTCATACCTTTTGATAGATTTGAAGTATGATCATTCTTTGGCCAAAACTCCTTCTATCATGGATCCATGAATATCCATACTTGATTGACTTCCTTCTATAGTCCTTATCTCTATAACCATACTTATTACATGTATAACAAAGACCTTAACAAGAACTTGCATACTTTATTTCATTATGTTCTTTAATTGGCCTTCTAACATTGTTTTTCAAGTTTGCATTCTCTTTCACTTGCTTAGGCTTCTCATACTCATTTTTCAATAACTTTGTTTCAACCTTCAACTGAGTATACTCATCTTATCTTTCTTTTATATTTGTATTTGTAGTATTTAACTGATCTTCAAGAATATTGATCTTTTCTTCATCCTCTTTATCCTTGTTGGCCATGTCTTTCAATCTATATGATTGCACTTCAATATACTTGAATTATTTTTGATACTTCTTTTCTTCCAAAAAAACCTAACAAAATTTCCTTAAGAGAATTGACTTGTGCTTCAAGACCTTTGATCATATTCCTCATTTTATGATTCCTCTTCTTTCGATCCTGTAGTTCACCAAGTGCTCTCATGAGCTTATCTTCTAGATCAAATTCTTCTTCATTGTTTTCATGTTATATATTTTTATGGTAATATTATTTATCAAACATGATGTCCTTCTATCTTGAACACAAACTTACCTTGGCATCTACTAGCTAAACCTTGAGATAATTGATAACATTCTCATCTTATTCGATATCTTTCTTTAAATTACACATTTTTTATTTAAGTGCCTTGATCATAACCTTCCACTATTGATTTTATTTATTCAACTGCTTAGCCATCTTTATACCTACTTAAGATCACCTTCAAGCTATTAGGCTTCCTCCAAAGGACCCACTCTGATACCAATTATTGGAGGTGAAATCACTAAGGGGGGGGGGTGAATCAGTGAGCCCAAATATTTCAACTTCAATTCCAATCCTTTAAAAATCATAATCAATCAATACATACATTCATGAGGCATACACATCATTTATAACAATGAATAAGGAAGACAATGCAAGATAAAACACATAATACATGACATACATGAGAAACCCTCTTGGGGAATAAAACCCACTAGAACTTGCAATTGGATTACTATCTTGTAATAAAAATATCTAATTTATACCATCTATAAATGATCAAGGAACTACCATTAGTAATTTTAGTGAGACTGTAATTCCATAATGAGCTTCTACACCTATCTAGCTGAGTAGCCACAATAACTAGACTTTTAGCAAGTTTGAACTTGTAAGGAGGCTATAACCCCCTTAGATGTTGAACATCCATTCAAATACCTAAAACACATCCAAATTTGTAATGATGTCTTCAACACCTGAGGATGGACCTCTAATTATCACTCTATACCTTTGATCATACTCAAAAAATAATAGCACTATTCTACCAATAGACTTATGACCACCAAGTCATACAAATAGTCATCAAATTGATCTACTCATTAGCTCATCCATAGGGCACTCTACCCCTCCTTATATTCTCAATTCATACACACAATCCTCTCTCAACTCTCTCCCAAGTCTCTCTCAAAAAACCTCTTGAGCATACTCACCCATTCTACCTCTTCTAGGCTTATTAGGTCCAATGACCTATGTGATCATTTTCAACACCTTGGTCAAAGTAGAATGTCTGATCCTTTTCACTCTCTACTATTCCTCATGAACTTTTACCTTCTCTTTCAAATTTTATCTCCTTCACTTGGCTCCACACTTGCACTCCCTCAATAAGTCTTATAAGTCTATAAATAATCACATTTGGTTTCACTATGTATAGAGCATTCATGATTAATAACATCTTGGTTGGCCATTAGGCATGTCTTAACCCTTAATAAATCTATCATATGAAGACATATCTAAATACAATCTTCATAGGCTGGCCAAAGCATCTATGGGTCAACCTTAATCAACTATACCTTTTAATAAGGCCCTTGTAGCTCTTTATAGATCTTATGGAAACCGATTCACCCATTTAACACTTTATCAAATAAACCAATAATATAGAACCACTTTAAAATACATGGGTCCACTCTTTCTGTCCACTTTGACATCCTTAAATTATCATAGTCATCTTAACTCACCTCTGAATATGATCAAACAACTCAAACACTAACCTGGTGCTTAGGAACAACATGAATGAATACATAGTCAACTTATTAATCACTGTTCATACTCAAGATAGATTGATCACACCTCCAAAATCCACACAAAGCATCCTTATAGAGTCTAAAACATTCCCCAATAGAAAATTTATCAATATATATCAAAATAGTATCTATATAATCTCAATTATCCTTCTCAATTCATTTACATAATAAACATGAACACATAGTCAACTTCTAGGCTCAATATATTTGACTATACTCACTTTCAGATCTTCAAATATATATTTCTAGATGTTCCTTAGAGTCCTCTACAACTTTTCTTTTTATATTAATAAAAAATTCAAATTTTATCAAAATATATGGATAAAATAAAGAGATCTAATTTTTCCCTATGTTAAATTCAAATATTTAAATGACAACGGTCACAATTAAACCTCAAAAACTTTTAAATCATCTCATGTCCTTGCTACTCAAATTTAATATGTACTATCAATCTTGTTCAATATTTAACTCATATTATACTAATGACAAATGTTAAACCTCAGTCACTTTGAACTCATCTCATGTAATCTTAAAATGTTGACTTAATGCACTCCATTAATTTTTGAAGTTTGACTAGGTCTTTAACTAGCAATGTTCATCATTCGATCAATTTGTACAAACACCTACTCACTATTAGATCCTTATCCTTTACCTTTTCTCAAACATTAAACATTGTGTACCTTTATTCATCTCACTACTTCCTAAATTCTTGGAGTAATGTGCACCATCAATCTTGCTCAAGTTTTAACTTATGAAGAAATGACTAAGTATGGGAACCATTGAAATATGCTTGGAAGGCCAACTTTACATAGTCATAAATGTTTCCTTGATCAATATCATGTCTCAAAAATTGCACCATATGTTCTTATTTAAAATAATAATCTAACCATGTATCAAACTAATCCTAAAACTCTACGCATATGAGATATAACATCATTAAAATACCTTCTCAAAATATTCTATCACAAAGTCAACTATGCTTAAAATTTGTCTAGGAGACTGACATTGTTCCAAACTTTACTGCATGATCTCAAATTTAGCACAAATCATCTATGCTCAAAAGTGAACAAAATCATATGATCAATTTTTATTGACACTTTCACATGTGTAAGATATAACACAATCAAAATGCTCACTCAAATCTTTTTACCACATTAAAAAATTGGCTAAGTATGGAAAAACATAGTCAAACTTCTTGGGAGCCTAACTTTGCATAAACATATATTTTGATTCACTTCATTACACGATCTAAAACTTAGCATAAATAAAATAGGCAAAAAAATTAATAAATCCATATGATCATTTTGTCTTGACACCTTCACGTGTGTGAATGATAACCTCATCAAAATGCTTACTTAGCTCTTTCTAATCATATGCAAATTTGGCTAAGTATGGGAAAATAATGAATTATAATTGATAATCTAGATTTGCACCCATATATCTTTGATTTCACTTTGAGTTATGACTTGAGATATGGTGCATAACAACTAGGTAATAATGTGATCACAACCATATGACCAACTCCCCTTGAATCATTCCCATGTGGAAATGGTGATGTCACCAAACTTCCTACTCAAAATTTTTGCCACTAGACCAAAAGAGTCTAAATGAAAACTATGATTAGCCAAATCAAATCCACTCATGCACACAAGCATTCAAAATATATAAAATATCTTATGGGACCTCTTTCACATGATCAATCACCATACTCATACTTAAACATCTCTAATCATGCCAAAACTAAAGATCAACTAAGCCTCCTTTAATCACACTAGGACAAGCACATTTTACACTTTTTCATTATTACTTAGACTATCAAAGCACTTCATCCACTCACAAGGACACCTCCATGACAACACCATGACATCACTAACAACTCTCCAATAAATCTCAACTCAATATTAGGATGCACGCTTATAGGATGTCTAAGATAAAGATATCAATGGTCTATTTCAAACATGGTTTTGATTGCAATTGAGTACGTATGTTTATTAATTATTTGACACATGGGACCAAATACTTGTCTAGATATAAAACTAATCTTTTTGACTTGTCTAGAGTTAAACCTAACTTTTGGAAGATAGTTTTAGGCATCACATTATATGAGGCTATAGATTCAACCAATAAATTGTGTATATTCTTTTTGAACATGTGAATAGGTAGCAGGAACTGTGGTCTTCAAGTATATCTTTGTATACCATCACATTAACATGGGTAACTTGTGCACTAAACACACACACACACACACACACCTCATTTTTAGTTTTCAATGAGGACCCATAATTTTTGTAAAATCTATTTGGGGGCCCCTATAGACCTTATAAGTCCATAATAATATGTTATTCATACAAATCCTAAGGTTATTTTTGTGAGTCTAAATTTACAAAAACTCAAATCATAAAAACCAAATCTTGAACAAATATTTTAAGTTATTTTTAACTTGGGGTTGTCATAAGTTATTTTCAAAATTGATGCTCTAATTTATATATTAATGTTACTAATATATTTTTCATCCTTATTTTCATACTTTTTTGTCTAATCACAAGGCTAATAACTAGAGCTTGTTAAATAACCCATGATCAAGCCTCACTTTTGTGATATGTTGCTCTATCATGTCACTCAGAGCTTTGGCTTTCTCAAAATTTTCCAAGTCTTTCAATAGATCCTAAGCTTTAAAACATTGATAGTGACATTAAGACATTACAAAAATCCTTTAAAGGTTAAAGTAAATTCTAAGTCTTCAAGTGCTGAAGCTTAGAAAACATGCCACATGGTGCATTCTCAAACCCAAAAACACAAATAATTTATAAAAGTTTTCAATTGACTAATATATCTGAGCTATTAAATCCTAATGGTTTTGAGCTTTCATTATTATAAGCATTCAATAATTGGAATATTTTCATCAACTAAAACCCCTAAAGGATTAACACATTTTGATGATTCATATTCTAATAGTTTTGATATTTTGAGATACGAATAGGTGACACTTGACATGTTTTCATATAAATGTAACTCCAAAAGTATAAAAAAAAAGTGAAGGGTTTGATGGTCCTATGGCCCTGAGTCTCTGAGCCTATGGGTATCTGAGACCATGCCACATGTTTTCATTTCATTACCTAAATCCTTTTGGGACATACACAATTCTAATAGTCAAGTGGATAGACTCTGACCTTCCAAGTTCCTATAGGCTTGAGATTCATCCACATAGCTAAATCATGATAACTCATGACCCCAGAGAATATGAAACAAAACTAAAAATCTAAAATATATCTAATCAAAGATTAAACAAGTGTCATAATCCAAAGCAAACATAGTCAAGTTACACATAAATAAGGTTGACAATAAAGTAAAAGAGCCAATGAATGAATAAATGACATTTTTCTCAAATGGGATGACTAGACATGTAAAGTTAACAAAATATTTCCATTTGGAAAGAAAGTGAACCTACTAAAGTTGATTGGCACATTCAAATGAAAATGATAATTACATCTAAATTTATTTTTTTGCATTGATGACATACACATGCATTCAAGACTCAGATGTTAGAGTAATATATGAAAAATCTATGCAAAGGAAAATCATTTCACCATTACTTTCTTGATCAAGTATTGAAAGGTTGAGACTTCAAGCATCTAAGAAGTGCTAATTTTTTCAAGTGATATTTATAGAGGGAATTAGTTGATTTAAAATAATAATTAAAACATTCAAATTGTAAAAATGGCCTCCTCTTCAAAGTGGGGTCATCATCAATCTCCTTCTACATATTCTTGTGCTTCAAGTGATGAATTTATGGATACTATGTTCAAGAAGAGAGCCCTAGACTTCAAATTAATAAACTAATCAATGTTTTAGGGTGGAGTGAAATATATGGTGCCATATTTTGCATAAGATCAAAATTTTATAGATGAGAAATAATATATTATGACTTGTTGCCCATTAAAGCACAAGGCCTCCAAGCAGTGTCAAAACTAGAGGCAATGCCTTGTATAGACCTACTTATAGGTTTACTTATCATTAGAAAATTTTATGGGTATTGTTTGTACATTAGGATAAATAAAAACATAGATACTTATACTTTTGGTAGGGAATATGAGAGGTATCTTAGGCATCTAGTCCTTGATACTGTATATAACCAAGTCTCAACTAATGTTTGACTCAAGAAAAAAAGTGTAGACAGAAAGTTGAAAAAATGGCTAGTTCAAGGCCAGAGGATGAACCCAATGGGAGGGATTCCATCTAATTATATTATCAAGTTTAGACCATGAAGTAGGATAACTATGACTCTATTAAACTGATTATATAGATTTTTATCACTGCATATGTACAATTTGAGTGGGTCCCATTATTGGACATTCTTTTGGCATATAATAAAATAGTCACCCTATGAGAGATAATAAGATTCATATTGAAGACACAAATGTTTTATCTTGATTAGAGGTCAGCTAATGGAATTTTTTATCCTATTTATTAGATGTAGTATTAGGCACTATTTATAAGACTCACAGGCAAATATGGAAACCATCAATGGAATAACTAGAGAATAGGACTAGAAAATATCATTGTTTTATGTTCATTTACAAGTAAAAAAATTGAATTCAAAAAATATGTGATGAGGTATATCCCATGTGTTTTAAGCAATTCATGGCACTCTAATACCTAGGTTGTCTGATAACCTAAGAGAGAGCCTTGAGAAAATGGGGACTAATGGTATTACCTAATGTCACTATCATTAGGATATAAGGCACATGAACATTTTTGTCATTATTGTCACACTATTTCCTAGATAACATAGTAAAATAAGAGATAACATTTCAACTTTATAACAACATGGATGAAGATTTAGGCCAAAAAAACTTGGTTTATTACTTTAAAAATCCTTTAAGCATTGGGTAACTACAATATGTGATTAGGTCACATTTCATATAGGTTAGAAAGGCCAAGACTTATTATAATCTAAAGGTAACACCATTCATGGAATGGGATCCCAAGAAGAAGATAAGTGGATACCTTCAATACATTAAGGAGAAGAAAAAGGTGAACATTTCATATGGTCACTAAGAAGATGGCCATGATATTATCTTTCTAAATACATTAGATGACATAGAGATATGAACCAAGATGAAGAAAAAACTAATGACTATGATTAAAGCTTAGGCCCTTCAATATGATCCAAAATTTATAAAAGAAAGGGCACAAAGGGCATGTATACATTAGTGGCGTCTAACCTAGTCATAGGATTTACAAATGCAATATCAACCCTCTTCTCCTACAGGGGACAAATAGACTTGCAATGAGGGGAATAAAACATCCAGAGATAGTCCAATCCTCAAATAAAGAGGGAAATTCTAAAAGGTCTCCCATGTATTTAGTTGTTTTCTTCATCTTTATAAACCAATACATTTATGGAAATAAGTACATCAAAGGATAGGTATACACCTCCTTCAGATGGATAGAAGAAGAGAACTCTTATTATGACACCTATACCACCCCTTATAATGGTTACCAAGGTAAGTCTTCCTAAATTTTTATAGGCTTCATTATTATTTATTCCAACTACTCCTAATACTCCCAAGTCTTCTAAGGTAAGTTCACCAACATCCACAACCATCAGTGAGAATAGTTCCCTTCAAACACTCCCTATCATGCCAAATCTAATCACATATTTCCCCATCACTATTTTCACACTAACTTCCTTTCATAAAGACATATAATGATTCTTCCCACCATTATTTTTCCTTACATTGTTTCACCATCTCCTCCACCTTCCACTCCTCTCATAGTCACTTACCAAAGGAATCCCAAATATCTTCCCACCTCCTCCAAGGGAAAGAAATTAGAAGACAAGCCATAATTTGGTCTTCCCACTATAGAAGAGTCTCTTGATGAAGAGGAGTAAGATTAAGAAGTAGAGAAAGAGGATCCTAAACAAGTAATATCATTAGTCGAGTCTTGAAATGATGAGGAAAAAATATGTATAAATGATGAAAGGGGTTAGGTCAAAAATGAGTAAATAGTCACCTCTAGGGGATGAAGAGGTAGAATTGGAGAAGGATAAGGTAATGAGCTTGGAAGGCTTACAACAAGGAAGAACTCCAGCTGGCTATTTAAATCAATAAATGCTCATAGAAGAACAAAATCAGAACATAAGTGAGGTAGTTTCTTCCCTTGTTTCATCTATTACTATTATAAATATTCTAATTGTAGACTTGCTTCTAGTTATCCCAAGTATTATTTTGTTTAGTTCTATTAATTCACCCATTCTTTCTCCTTCAAATCAAATAAAGGCCCCAAATAAATAGGTTTATTTTCAAATCAAGGTTAAAGTTTCCACTCATAACACTAAAAGTCCACCAGTTCCTAATAAACAATTATATCAAATATAGATCTCAATGTTCCAATCATCACATGTGCCATCAAATACAATGACTATGGAGAATATCCTAGGCTTAACTAAGTTTGTATTTGAGGTTACTCCAAAAAAGGAAACATCACCATGGGATAGAGTTATTTACCCACCTCTCTAGTTCCCAATTAGAATAAGTACATAATTTGTAACACCATCAATAACACACCAGCCTATGACTACTCCACATTATGTATTCAATGACCAAGGTCTAAATGAAAAAACATGGGATCTCATTATTCCCCAATGGGTAGAAGAGATGTAGAGTGAAAGAGATGAGATATATGATTTGATTCTCATATAATTACCTATAGTCTCTACCCAAATTGACAATAAGAGTGGGACTATCTAGATGGTGAGGAAGAGGAAGGCTTTGAATTTGAATACTAGGGAGGAAGTGGAATTTAAACAAAAGAGAGAATTTTTCCCCTATATAAAACAAGCCCAAGAATAATCCTAATGATCCCACTAAGTATAATGAATATTTCTTAGCTTTTGTAGATTCTATGGGTGTAACCATGAAGGAAATGTATGAAATAAAAAGATAAAGCATATAAAAACCTCAATTAGAGATAAACTATACATTTTCTTATATAATAATCAGTGATTTTTAAAGTGAAACTACTAAGTTGTATAGCATTTTTAATAACATCTAGGTTTACAAGGTAGGAAGCCAATCCAATAAAATGAATGTAACTAGGTTTTTTAATCAAATGAGAGAATTAGAGAAAAGGTTGAAATTATTGGTCCAATTTTCTACAACTAATGCATTCAACCAATTGAGCTTGATGACCAACATGGATGCATCCTGGTGCCTTAACTAGGTAATTGCAAAAAGGGATACTTCCCTTAATTGGCATAACCAGATGAAGACTTTACTGGGGCTTTTTGATAATCAAGAAAGTGAGGCCTTAGAGATTTTGAGGGACATGAGGGTCACTAATTTTATCACTCCTATAGGATAATTAGTCAACAAGATGAATTTTGAGAACCTCCTTATAGTAAACACAAATAACTTTGAGGAATAAGTTTAAGGTACCATCTATAGAACCAATGATGAAGTTTTACAAATGGTTAATTTTGATAAAGATAGGGTAGCAAAAGCTAAAAATATTGGGGTGGAATTCAAGAGCTTGAAAGTTGAATAAGAAAGGTTTATAGATAAGGAAGTTAAACTATTCAAACCTTCCCACTCAATTTTGATATCTTGAATAAATATTAGATGCCACACATGCATGATTTAAAGAACTTAGGGAAAAAGAGGTAGCTTCAATATCATGCCTCAATACTCAACTAGATGTTAGTGTTGCCAAGACAACTTAGGGTATCTAATTTTAAATATTTATGGTCATATAGACTTCTATAGGTCTAATTTTTATCTCACAGAGATCCCTAAAGGTTACATTAGTTACTTCATTGACTTATTCATCTAGTGGTGCCACATTAGCACCCTAATAAGTATAGTTATGTATTTAAATGTTCTAATAAAATTTAAATTTTATTTTCTTACTTGCAATCTATTCTAAATATTATCATAATATGTGTATTTTGCATGATTCTAAACACATTGTTCTATTTTTGGAATTATAAATTTAGATGGTGCTTGAGAGATTAGGCCTTCCCTATCCCAAGCCTATATATACTTGTAACCTCCCAATCCCAAAGGAAGGATAATTTTGGATATTGAAATTAATAATAAATTTTGAGAAATTCTACTAATTTTATTTTGATATGAAAATTTTAATTATTCTCCAATTCTATGGAATATGTGGGACTTGATGTCATAATGATATCTAGTTCTTTTATTGTACATGAGTTATATTTTATAATACAATTATTCACTTTCATATATCATTGATTTAAATCTTTTTTCATGTTAATTATATTCCTCTTTATAGAGATGCAAAAATAATCTAAAAAATGTGGTAACCTTTAATTTTTCATGTTTAATTTTATTATGTATTGTTTCACTTTTAATTCTAATTATGTTTGAGTATTATTATGATACATTTTGCATCAAATATTGGTCTTCTAACTTCTTGTACAAAATTACATCAACTATTGGTCTTGAATAATTTTCATCTTGTGTGGTTCACAGGCCTTTTTTATGCCCTTCCTTTCTCTCTTTTTTGAATTTATTTGAGAATCATACCCACTCTAGTTAAAACCATAATGTTATCACCCATCTAAATTATATCTAGGTTCATCCATAGCTGACCCATCCATTGTAATTTTTTTTAATCACTCATAGCTATTCCACCAATAGGTTATTATAAAATTTAATACCCTAAAATTCATGCCTTGGGGTAAAATCTTTTCACCGATCCTAAAATGATAGAGGATAGCTTGTAAAGGCCTTTATGGTGTGCATAAATCTCACATTAACACAAATTTAGACTTATCATATGGCCTCTATTAGGTCCTTGAGAAATAACTCTCTTTGTTTAGTGATTTGGGATAACTCATAGAGGTTTATGTTAGCCTTAATATTCTTCATATCATCGATAATTTTGTAACCTCTTTTGCCTTGGTGTTCTAAAATTTAAAATGGTCTTTCTCCTTAGGAAGAGGTGAGTTGTTGTTGGCCTTGGGATTAGGAGAAGTAGTATAATTATTGTTCAGAAGTGTTGAAGTAGTCACAGGCTATTTGTTACTTAGATTGTAATTGTTCCTTGCCTAGTAGTACTAATGGAAAAAGTGGATATCATTAGTATTGTCCTTAGGTTCATTGTCATCTTTCATTAGGAAAGGGGAGTCATAATTTTTAAAGGCCATTAATGTACTAGGGTATCCTAAATCATTAGATGAATATGTTTATGAAAAATTAGTATAGTTATCCTATCTATCCATCTCCTTCTAAAAGATATCAAAATTAGTATAGAATTGAATTTAATCTAATTCACCATGATGTGTTATGTTGTGAACCCTAAACCAATTAGGAAGGGTTGATTCCATGATATTGATATATGACATCCTATTGGATGGCACTTACTATTATTTATTATTCATAGACCTATTTAAAGTTTTGTTGTATCTTTAAAATCTAAAGCTCTGATTAGTATTCTATCCGATAGTGTTGCCTATGTGTTTCTGTATGTTCAAGAACTCATTGCTCAATTTTTAGACCATCTTATGGATTGATTCCAATTATATGTTTTTAAAATTAGAATTGGTACCATATATTTTAGTACTATTTTTAGTATCAATGATTGATTTAGGTTTTTTTGGCTAGGCGAAGAATTATTTAAGAATCTAAGATGTTAATTAGGTGGAACCTGGGTTAAAGGTAACTGATTATACACCTAGTTCATGTTTTAGGACATAATATTCTAGTTTTCATTGAAATTGAATTTAAATATAGGAAAATAGGACCAAAGTTGAGTGAGGCCAAGGATATCAATTGAGGATTCAATTTTTTTATATCTATTTTGATATTTTTTGGCATAATCCAAAGGTAGGGTGTACATACCAATAGCTCTACTCAAGAAAATAATAGTTACAAGATATAAGAAATTTTTATACATCTTTAGGTAAATATCCTTAGTAATTTTATAATTAATTTATAATATGATGTACATATTTTTAAATATAGCATTAAAGGATCAGATTAACTCATTGGGTTCTCATCTCATATTGGTGAAGTGTTGGTAAACAACATTTGCACTACTGACCTAGCCAAATTATGCCAAGAATTTTTTTTGACACTCTTCCCAAAAGGTAATGGAACCTTCTAGGATATTTAAAAACTAGTCATAGGCCATATATTTCAATATGAAGGGAAACATTTTTCATGTCACATCTTTATGGGTTACATTCAAAAATCCCAAAGTAGTTTTAAAGTCATTGATATCTTCTTATATAGTTCTTCCTCCCAAGGGAGAAAAGGAATGAATATATTTCTTAGGGTTTCTAGTTAAGTCATGGATAACTCCAATAATATTGATAGAAGAACTAGTTAGCCAGGTTGGATCATGAACTAGAGCTTGGAGTTAAAGCCAAGGTTGAGGTTGGGACATGGGGAGTAATGGAATATGGGGCTACCTTACTAGAGAAAATAATTTAGATTAGTGTTCTCTCCTAACTCCTTATCAAACCTAAATTTTCTATGGATCACCAAAGGTGGAAATATTAAGTTAGTGTCTCAGGTTGACATTGTTAGTATTTTAGGAGCTGTCAGTGCAACTCAAATGATATTTTCAAAGAAAATAGAGGTAGAGGTTCAGGCCCTCCTTTTAGTACCAATTTAAATCTCTTATTGATGTGGATTTTATGCACACCCTAAGGATCTTACAAGGTATCCTATAACATTTTAGGATCAGTGAAAGGATTTCAATCCAAGGCATGAGCTGTATGATATTCAGTTTTATAATAGCCTATTAGTGAAATAGTTGTGAGCAAAGAATATTGTTTACCACTAGTGAGTCATATATAGATGAACCTATATATACTTGAAATGGATGGAATAATGATGTTTCGATATAAAGTGGGAAATACTTCCAAAATAAACTCAAAAAGAGGGAAGGGAAGGGTAGTAAAGAGGTCCACATACCACATAGGATGAGACCTTTCAAGATCAGTACATGAACTTAGGTAGGACAAGAACACAAAACACCAATGTTTATTTAAATTTATTGTAGCACACTAATAATCAAATTTAGGAGTCAAAGGAAACCAAAACATAATAAACTTAAACATGCATAACCAAATATTTTTACATTTGTTAGATTGTTCTTGCACATATACAAAGGGGAATTATAATTAACATGAAAAAGGTATTCAAATAAATGATAGCTTAAAATGAATAAATTTACTAGAAATATAACTCATCCACAAATAAAAAACTAAGATACTATAATGACAACATGTATTACACAATCCACAATATTGAAGAATCAGATTTACACATCAATACTAAAATTGTACAAGTTCTCAGAATTTCCAATTAATCTTAATAGCCAAAATATCCTCCCTTTGGTAGTTGGAGGCTACAAATATAAATGTATTTGGATGGGGAAGGCCTCATATCTCAAGTGAAGTATAAAAATAACACTATATGATAACCTCGTGTAAAACATGCATGTATAACATTGATTGCTTAGAATATAATTATTCATCTAAATACATAATATGCACATGTTAAATAAATATGGAACTAATATTTATATATGAATAAACCATGTAAGTACATATGTATAATTAGATGGTGCTAATGTGGCACTACTAGAATAATTTAAACTATGATAAATCTAAAGGAGAAGCTAACATGGATGGAAATAGAGTTTTAATTGAATTTAAAACTAAAATAAACACTAGAATTAGAAGTGAGCTTGAAATAGACATAGGAGTCAGTGGAACTAAAGTTGGACCTTGCGATGTAATTGGAATAGACATTTGAGTTGTAGATAAACTTGATGTAACTATTGGTAATGGGACATAATTTATCCCAGTCTGAGTATGCACCAATGTGTATTTAGGAAGTTGAGTATTCTAAGGTGGGGTTGGTATGACCCTTGATACCACAATTACTTGCTTAGTTACTTTTATCTGAAGTTAAAGTGCATGGCTTGCTTGGAATTTAATGTCAATGGTTTCAAAATTGATAAGACCTCTTTTAAATAACTAAGGAAGGTGATCCATAAATTTATTATGTATAACCAATGTAACCCTAACCTCAATGTGTAGTGACCCATTCCCTATAATTTTATCTATTTTAAAATTGACCAAATGCATTACCTCATCAGTATTTATGCAAATAGTCCCCTCAATATTTTCTCTAAAGCTATCCAATGTTGATTATAAAATATTATTAAAAATGGGTGTGGGTACCAAATTCCCATGTGAAGTGCTTACTTGAATGATTATTGGGTTAGCTAGGATAAAGGTAACTTCTCTCTCCTAGTTTGAATTTTTTTGGACCAAAGGCTGCATCTCTTGATTCCATTCAAATATACTATCCCTTTGTATAATAATATAGTTTTATGCCCAAGCAACATCAGATGATGTCAATAGATTGAGGTGGGCATAAACCTTATTTATTATTACTTGGATTATAAAATACAACTTTCCATAAATATATTTTATTTTGTTAAATAGTTAAATAATGTCTCCCCATTTGGGCTAGGAGGTGGACTTTGTGGACCTTATTGATCTAATGGTATCAAATAACTTTATATATATCCCCTATAAATTATACACTATCTCTTTAGGGTCATAGATGGTGCTCACCTATGGTTACCTATGAATTGATTTTTTAAAAATTATAAACATTTCCTTGATCACCTCCTATTGTGTCTACAAAATTATAAGGTTTTTCTCTAATCCTATCTAGGTCTGAAGGATTCACCTTCCTTCTCTTAGTTATAGAGAAGATATATTTTCTTTACTCCAGTTCTATTTTTTGGCCCTTAGCCATCACCTTTGTCATTTTGAATTTTCTCAAAGTGATTGTATGTCTATCAAAATGGAATTTAAATATAGGTTGCTCATTTATCACCAAGTCATATCTTCTAGTTTCTTCTTCTTATTGCAATTGTTTGATCCATGAAGGAATATTCAGGAAAAATTATCACTCTATTTATTTTGTTTGCCCTATAAGTAATGTTTGTTGATCTTGTTGAGTTAATTGATCTCCTTGAGTAGTTTAAGTGGATGGACCAAGAGGTAGCACAAACTTTGGGGATGATGTCCCTGTTATATTAAAATGAGGAATAACTTTCCTCCAACTAGTAACCTGCTTTTGGACTAGTGTATGTATGATATATTTGTCCTTCCCCTATAATTTGTGTATTTAAATTTTAGGTGTCTCTATCTTTGTGGCTCAAACAATAGGAATTTATATTTGTGTAGATGGCCTAGGATGGGTCACTTGTGTATAAAAATAGAAGTAGAGACTACGATTTTAAAATGTACCCCTTAACTTGGTTTAGGGGACTATAGGATTTTAGAGACCTAGTCCTCTTCATTGGCCATTATTTTCTCTCCTTATTCACTATCATAGACCATGATATGGTCTGATCTTTATGTGCCACTTATTCCATCATTTATCTCTTTAGGGACGTTTGTTGGTTCTTCCTTCACTTCCACATTTTGAGGAGAAATAGGTGGGTAATTAGGCTTCCTTGTATATGTAGGTATTATTTTAGGTAATAGAGGTTATCTCAATAAGAGGTGGAATGGGATATGGAGGTACTATAGTGGTGGTAAATGGTGATAGAGTGGGAGGGGTAGTCACTACTAGAAGAATGATGGAAGGTGAAGCTATCTATCTAGTAGGTTAGGGTATTATTTCTAGTGGTGACAAAGACAAAGGATTAATGTGTACTTGAGAACAAAAATCAAATAATATTTACCTATTGTGTAATGGTAAGTGGAGGCAAAGGTAACACAAAAAATATACTAGCTACTGCATTTAGATTTTTAGGCCTTTCTTCTTCAACTATGTGCTATGGGGAGGAAAAAATAGTTATGTATAGTGAAATTTTGAGGACTCTAACATATATCTTCAGCATGAGCTACCCCAGATGGGTTAGCTTCTTCTTGTACTCTTGGTTCTACTTGAGGTAGGGGTCCATGAATAGGTTTTAAATATCATTATTACTTCTCAATCATTTTAGCATGTTATTTTATGATAGTAAGATCATATTGTATCCTTTTCACCATAATCAATAGACATATTGGTTATACACATCCTAATATCCACTTTAGAATCATCTTCAACATTTATAAAAATGATGTCATGGTCATAATCCCAATGCCCATAATTGATCATGATTTTTTTTCATATTTCTAATATTCCTTCTAAGGTCCCAGTGCTTGTAAGGTACCAATTTGAACCTATAATGTGTCTTGATTTTTCCAATAGTT
The DNA here is from genome assembly GCA_037957365.1 of Torreya grandis. NCBI lineage: Eukaryota > Viridiplantae > Streptophyta > Pinopsida > Cupressales > Taxaceae > Torreya > Torreya grandis. Next base: position 1,584,055 of record JARHVA010002904.1, read on the forward strand.
TTTAAGTGTTCCCACCTTTTGTATTGAATTATGATAATATTGAGAGGGTGGGATGGAAAATTTCATGCTTTAACTTATTTAACTTGATTTCAACACTATTTACCAACTAAACAATAATTTCCTACTCAACAACCTTATTAGGAACAATCCTTGGTAGGTATAAAGGATGAGCTCTAGTGCCTTATATTTTGATTACTATCCACTTAAGGTATAGCTAGTATTCACCTATTTTTTGAATATAATTATTTATTTGATCAGATAATCTAGGCATATTAGTTTCATAAATTACTTGATAAACCATAGGGTAAAAGGTTTCAATCATCCTCTCCATTTTCTTCTTTAACCTATGCACATGGATTATGTTGACTTCATCACATATCCTATTCTAAGGATACTTTGTGGATGGTTTCTAGGGTTCTTATAATGGCGAGTGGATAGTCAAAGTTATGACATCCACTATGTATGACATCATATAGAAGTTTCCATCTAGAAAACTTCTAGGATTGTTGATTTTGAGAATCAAGTTAGTGATAAGTATCCCTTTAATTGCTACAACTTTGATGAACTTCATAATTAAGTCCAACAAAGGGACCCATATCTCATTAACTTAGGAAATGGCTGAAAAACCATATATTCTATTCAAAAGGGCCATATAAATTATTACCCCTAGCCTAAAGGTAATGACATAAATGGTAGAGTTAGGGCCCTAGACTATGAAGTTGATTGTGTTACTATCCCATCTTTGTAACTTGTTGTTGAGATTATTATTGAGAAACCACATGTTTACCATGTCTTTCCTATATGTTATTGTAGGCACTATAAGTGTATAATACTCATTAGATGTATTTCCACTAATATACACATTTTTTTGCTTAGCTTGAAGTGTAGTATTTTTCTAGAAAATTTTCCATTCGTAAATAAATTAAATAAGTCTATGCATGGAATTAACTTAGAATTGGCCACTACATTATGGAGACTAACTACTTTGTTGGCCAAAATGTAATATATGTATTTCTAAATGATGATGGATGACTAATCTTTGGCTCTATATGGTTTGGCTACCTTGACCACATCCCAAATGGTAGAATAATGCTTAAATTCATGGTCTAGGACTACTAACTCAAATGATGTATCAATACATTCAGTAGACCCTAAAATAGAGTATGTAGAGAGAATTAGAATATAAACTATGACTACCATTAAATATTTGGTTTGAAAATCATTTATTTTGTGAAAAGTTATAAATTTATTCATCACAAAAGATATATGGATTAATAATTTTCACTCAAAATTTTGAAAGGAATGTGATTAAAGTGGATTTAGTAATTTGAAATATATTTTTTTAGTTGTGTTATCTCTGAGAATTGAATGTAACAATTCATTACTTTGTGTGAATTAATAGCTACAAAAACTTTCATTACTTTTCCATTGCCTAGTATTTTAATTTGAAATTCATAAAACTAAATTCCATGGATAAAGGTAAAGAACCCACTAAAAAACATAATACATTAGTCTGATTATCTATATAAATCATAATTTATACCATGTATATAAGCACTTAAATAAAATTGAAGGCAAAGAATAAAGTGTATAGCATAGCTTAGATATTGTTGATTTCTTTTATCATCAAAAACACCCTAAAAAAATAAGATGAAACATGTGGATTGCATTAATCAAATAAACAAAAACCTAGATAGCAAGAAGATTTCCCAAGCATCAGATAAATTCCAAAAATTAATGCCTCTCAAACTTTTGTATCACAAAATTTTACTTTAAAATACCATAAAAGGATGTTCAATTATTATTGGGACACTATTTTAAAATTTTAAAATGGAATGTATGTGTTAAGACACAAAAATAATTACTATATTAAAATAAAAATATGTACTTGAGTGTGTACAAAACACTTTGTATTTTATAGAAATATCTAGTTGTGCAGGTCACTCAATATAAAAATTTATAACCAAAACGTAATATTCAATGTTCATATAATGACAATTTTATTCTTAAATTGATTTTTAACATTTTAAGAGCAAGGAAAGAGTATACCTTTATGTTGTTGAGATCTATTTTTCCATTTTCACTTGTTGGAGATGATGCCTCTTTGTTGAAGAATTAGATAAATTTTTATTTATTTTTTAAGGACTTAGAGAGTTGGGCTGACTATGCCCCCAAATTTGCGTAACTATATAGTCATTGGATTGGGAAGGAAACATTTACTAACCCTCATAAATGTGGGGAGAAGTATGTGATGTACTAACCCAAATAATTTCTCATAAATTAAAGGGGAACTAATTGATGGATTTGTTAAAATAAAAAATTAATCAACCATTGTAGATGGTTTATATAGTCAATTGTATAGTTTCACTCTAGTTCACTCAAGTTCTCTCCATGTAAAAAAATGCATGATCAAAAGAGAATGAAAAATGTTCATGGCCCCGTCATGACTACATATTTAATTTTATAGTTTCACTCAAGTTCACTCAATTTAAATAAATGTAGAATAAAATACATGTTCAAAAGATAATGAGAAATGTTCATGTCCCCATAATGATCTCAATGTCAATAGGTGTGAAATTTTAAACTATAATTTTGTGTATGTGCATGAACTAGTATCATTCATTTTTAGAACCATGCCAATTGTGAAATATCATAGTATATATTTACATGAACTAGTATCATGCATCATAAGTATAAAATTGTGTGTATGTTCATGACCCTATATCATTACCCCCATATCTATACCAGTTCATATAAAATTTTATTCATCTATATATTGAATCTAATAACCTATATCTTAAATGTATGTGCATGTAAAAACATTTAATTTATGTTCTTATAAATTGTGTATGTGCACTCATGCATATGCACCCAATGTGTATGAATATGTACTCAAGTATTTATAAGGTGATTTAATATACATGTCACATGCCTCAATAATCTATACTAAAGTGAGAATATTTATCATGTGGCTGCATAATATGATATCTAAACTATTTTGAATCTATAAAATATATACTATTATATAATTTTAATATCATGGATGATCTTCTTACTATTAAAAACATATTAAAATGCCTAATTTTGGGATGAGGGATGTGTCTTGTAAGTTACTCATCACAAAAGGAAAGTTAATTGTATCATGTCATGTGTAAATATAACACATGTATAATCATGTGAACATGTGAAGAGTATGTCCTCATAGTAATATATATGTCAATCAAGTCATTTATGTAACATATGTAATACAAGGCATATAAGTGTCATATATAGATAAATGTCTCAATGAAGAACACAATATAGAGATAACTAAATTAATATACATATTAAGAGTGTATGATATGTATTATGTGTCCACTCAATGTTAGTAATCTCAAAAAGTGCAACAAGATCAAGAGTTATTTTCATACATAAAGCATAGGGAAGCATACAAGGGACATGAATATTCCACAAAAAATAAATTTCAAGGCACAATCAAATGACATAAATATGTCACAAATAAACAAGGTCCACATGCCATACACAAGGGACAAAAATATGTCACAAACAAGGGACATAATGATATCACATTAAATAAGTCATAGGGGGCACACACAATATAAAAACACAAATCATCATATCATGCAAGTAACAATATCAATGAATCATAATATAAGTAAATACTAGTTCACACCATCCATATGTACCAATGTCACATCATATTATAATAACATATTTATGTAGCACTATGTAAGATATGAGTAAATAGAAAGACATGTGTAAGCAATATAGATAACTCAACATGGTATAAGGTTATATAAAAATATAACCTATGATATTGAGACTTGTGGAATAATATTCCCTCAGTATCATCATGGCTACTGGGTAGAGGAAATTCCAACATCTATATGCACATGTGTAACTTATATGTCTTGCATCACACTCATCCACCATGAAATATATGTTTATGAAAATAATATATCATTTACAAAATTGTGATAAATAACATACATTAATTGTATATTGTAATAATCATGTCATGCTCAAGTCCTAATTTTTTGTTTTTTAAATATTTTGAACTTCTTTTATTTTCTTTATTTTTTTAATTTTTTTAATATCTAAAATTTAAAATGTGTTAACCAATGATCCTATCAATGGGATGATCATGGGGAGTACTTGTATTGAGTTATGTAAGGATCCTCTATCATAGATGAAAGGTACTATTTTTGGGTGTGTTATAATCTAATAAAAAGTCATGTATTGTATGGTCAATACCATGATCATTGCTCATATGATTGCATGTATGATGGGAAAATATATAATTTTGAGGGCTTATTAAGGTCCATTTCATAGTAGTATAATGTATCATTATTATTTTTCAATGTGGAACATGATAAACTATATGTGTTAATGCTTTAATACATGTTGTAGGAGATGATGACTTGTGTAAGCCCTAAATATCCTATTGATGAGATGGACACTAAGAATTTGCATATCTATTAGACCTAAATACTATATTTTAAACTAGATGTTATAAATGGTTAAAGTTTTATCATCAAAAAAATTATCCATTCACCTATCATGAAGGTTAAAGTAGGATTTTACTAGTCTAATTATATGGAATTATGAATGCAAATAAGTTCTAAGACATGCAAAGGATATTTTAATGGTTAAGAGTGTCTAAGACTCAACCAAATTTTGGGGTTCAATTAGATATTTTATTCCAAATTATCAAATAATCTTAACAAATTGAGAAAATCGTAACCAATATAGAATATTTCATAATAATCTTCAATGTTTAATAATTAATATCAAAGTTTTATCAAATAATACTAATCTTATTTGATATAGAGAACCTATCGAACATGTAATATATTAAAGGAATAAATAATACAATATTTTATCAATGATCTAAATATATCTCTATATTAATAATATCCATTTATTACTCTTTTATTACTCTGCTCAAAGAATATGAAATAAAAAAATACAGAAAAAAAATAATAAAATGAAAAAGAAAAACATAAATAAGATAGTGAAAACTAAAAAGATAAGTAAGATATGAAAATAAAATAAATGCTACCACTAATCTAAAATAAATACAAGAAGGTAAATAAGCAATACTAGAAAAAAACTAATCTTAAGTGAATTAACAGAGCTAAAAAAGAAATAATTAAATAAATAAAAAGGAATATTTAAAAATACTAAAGGTACCAGAATAAAATTAGGGGTGAAATCAAATTATAATAGAAAAATAGAAGTTTTATTAAGAAGTTATGAATTTCATAACTAATTTACAATAATTCTAATAAGATAAAGTTGTAGATAATGAAAACTCAACAATCTATTGTAAAATTTATGAAATATTATTCATTATTTAGGAATATTAAAAATATAATTAATTTATATAATTGTATTATTCTAGATTCATCAAAAGATTAGTAATTTTGGTCATATTCTGATAATCAATTTATGAATCAAATAATCTACCTAGATATACCTGAATGTACTAAGACACTTCACCATCAGAGAATGTGTTGTTTAGTATTTTCATATAAGTAAGACTCAATATTAAATATTTATAATATAATAAAAATATTAGTATTAAAATTTAACTTAAGTACATGTGTACCTATATGAGTTCCTCTATATCTCTCAATGACATCTTTCAAGTCCTTTTAAATCCTTCACTTTAGAAGTTAGTTGTACTTTAAGTTATAAATATATTTTTAGTTAAACTAAAATTAGATTTAATTTAATTTAATTTAAGTTAACTACATTATATAAATATTTTGAATTAATAACTTCATAAAATAAACTTATAATAGCTTTAAGTCTTAAATTATTTAATAGACCAAACATAAAGTTTATCTGACGGGTTTGGGCCCCACTTATAATTATTTTTTAATCATTCATAAAATTTTTAATATGAGTTAATAAATAATAAATAAATACTGTATAACTAATAAATCATTAAAATACACTTTTAAATTACCAAAATTATTCTTCAAAAATATTAGAACCTAATAAATAACATAACTCTGTTCAAAAAATTCAATTGTAATCCATCTACTAAAATTGATTCATAATATTTCACTTGAATTATGTGAAAAAACAATATTATAATTAACTCATCTAAAATTAAACTTAAAATAATAAACTATGTATATAAATAAACCATAACTAAATTATCAAAATTACAACAATAATCTATCCAATGTCAAACCAAAATAATGCATACTAAAAGTACAATCAATTCAAATTGAAAGAGATTATTTATATTTGAGAATGTCTATAATGTTAATAGAAAATAAACCATAAAATAAATCATTCTTCACCTAAAACCAAGTAAACTAAAGGTTCCCCATGTTCATTTTGGTCTTAGTGTACTCAAGAGATATAGCTAACATCTCAATCCTAGTAACACATCTAGATCATCATCTACTTCCCACTATATAATATTCATAATGTGAGTTAACACAAGTGGGGATGAAGGGATACTAATACATTTAAAACTCAAGGAAGTGACATTGGCATTATAATAATATGTAAGGTTTCACTAGTCAATAAGGCATTATTTTCAAAATTACTATGAACAACTAGAGTTATCACATTATTTGGAACCTACATATGTGTGTTGAAGTATCTAGATAATTACATCCTGAAATAATGAGATCTTTAAGCAACTCTAAAAAAAGAATTAAATCATGAATACAATGAGATGAAAAAGAATTAGATGGCACACAATTTAAGATATCACAATATGAAGGGAAATATGAGTTCCATGACTAAACCCATATGCAAATGTGATATAGGCCCTAAAGGGTATACCTTGATAATTATTTTAAACACGTGGCACAATCTCAATTGGTTGAGATCTTCCCCAAATATTGTTTCTATCATAACTATGAAAACCTCTACTCTAACTTGAGATTTGATTTCTAAAATGGAGATAGAAAACAAAAATAGAAAAATATTTTTATATTTGTTTATATATATCAAATATAACTTCCATATTTAAAAAATTTACTAAAATAAAATGAAAACTCCAAACAAACTTTAATGTTCAATATTTTTTTTAGAAAGCATTTTATTGTTTACTTTTAAAAAAACTTTTTTCAATTGATTCAAGATTTTCAAACTGTTATATATATATATAAACCCATAAAAATTATATTAAGACTTATGCATTATAAAATCAATGTTCTGAACCAAATTTTAGCCATGGAGTATTAGGAATTTGACCAATAAAAATGACATTACATCTAGAGAAAGTTATAGAAAAAAACATGTAACTTATTAAATCGATGTGGAGAAACTTATATGCAAACTACCAAATTTGAAACATTTTTATTCCTTTATAAATTCTTTAAGATGGAATATTAATGCAAAGATTGAAACAATCCAAAAATATTTCCATTCTAGTTATATTTGTATCTAGTATGACAATATATAATAATATGATATTGAATCCTTGCAAGAAAGAAATCATAAATGCATTCATGATTGCAAATATGCCATATTTGTATGTAGTTTTTTTTTTTGAGATTTGAATATAGGATAATAAAAATTGTATACTTTCAACCAAATGAGAATGACCACTAAAATGAAAAGAACTTTTCCAAAAACACAAGTGTGATAGTTGCATCAAAGTTTTATTCAGGAAAAGAGCCCAAACATGTATACAAGGATCTCAAACTACATTATTATACATGCAAATGAATATATTCTTCATATATAAATTTTCATAATATTTCAAATTATTCTAACTGTGAAACTTGGTGAGTATCTAAAATGCATGCATCGCTCTAACTCATATAAAAACATGTATCTTATATTTTAATGTATAATTGAGCCTCAAATACAAAAAATTGAAAATAGTTGAGAATAATTAAATAAACCCTAAATGATCTTATAAGATAATTAATCCATAACTCATCAAACATGAGAAATATAAATATCTATAAATGTCTTCAAATTACATGAAGAATATCAACACATCCATATACTCACATAATCTCAATCACTTTTTTTAAAAAACTAAAAACTAAATATTTTTTATAAATAATTTGTTTGACCACATGATTTAATTTTGAACTCATTAATGATACGAACTAGAAATATGTATGTGAAGATAAAATTTTATTATTTGCATGCCGAAAAATATACCTGTTTATATTTTTCATATGTCAAATAAATAAAAACCTTAATGAATCTTATTTATATGTGATTTTTTATAACCCAAAAATATTTTAAACCTCTATTTAAATTATAAATAAGTTGAATAAAATAATTTCATTGCAAACTCAATAACTAGCATGTGTAGTTTTTCAATAAAGTCATAGGTTCAAGACTAAATAGGAATCAGATGACCATGACTAGGCTTGAAACTCGAATAAAAAATTCTACACGAATTCAGATATTCTGTTTGATAAATAATAATATCTACATTATGTTCAAAGTTATGTTATTTGAAAAATGGTTAGCATGCATGCAAGGAATCACACAAACACACACACACACACACACACACACACACACACACACACACACACACACACACACACACACACACACACACACACACACACACACACACACACACACACACACACACACACACACACACACACACACACACACACACACACACACACACACACACACACACACACACACACACACACACACACATCAATTGAAAAAGTAAAATAATATTATATCCTAAAAATATCAAGACTGTTGATTTTCCATTTAAAGTCTTGTCATTTAAAAAATATTATAAAAACTAAAAATATAATCATCATATTTTCTCTTTGAAAAACTTTAATACTTTCAATATTCATTTAAAATTATGAGTATTTATTTGAAAATAAAAGATCAGTTCATGTATTTAAATTATATTTTTCAATAATTTATAAGTTTAAAATGTCCAAAAATACCTTAAAAAAACCAAAAAAATATAAATAAATATATTCACCACCTTATAATGTCCCAGAATGTTCTTTCAACTATGTTAGGTGTTGAAACTAGATAACATACAAATAAAGAAAGTCAGATAGTTCTCTAGAAAATAAATGTTAATATTTAGATTCTATAGAGAATATTTAAAAATATGAATGGAAATGAAATGAAAAAAAACATATATTCCCTATCTTGAGGTTACATTGAATGTGGGCTCAAGATCCAAGTGAATCATTGAATTTTAGGCATGTGTGTGTTGTTTGGAAATCACAACGACTTCTTTAATTTTAACTAAATACTAAATTATAAACTTTCTCTAATAGTCATATTATGTTTATAAATTTCACCAAATTCATTTCCATTGAAGTTTAATGTCATAAAACATGTCTCCAAGTTTAATCAAATTAAATATTTGATACAATTTCTTCCACCAACAAAAAAACTTGCCAATTTGAAACATTAAGATGATAAGACCAAAAGTTTGATGGAGCTTGCCTAAAATCCTTCTAAAATTTAATGTTTATCAAGTGAAATAAAAAACCATTTATTAATCCTTTATATAATCAAAAATATATTCATTCAAAGTCATTTGAAGATGATTTCAAATATATTCAACATAAATGCTTAAAGAAATGAAATCATTGAAGTTGACACCAAATGCCTAGGTCAAAACCATGTGTCAAAATGAGCATTGTGACTATATTCACCAATAAAATATTTTAATTTTACTATAATTGATGAATATAATCAATATAATTATATTTTTAAACAATAACCACTTAGTCAATTATAGCAATATAGTAACATTAAAATATTTTATTGGTGACTATAGTCACTAATAAAATATTTTAATGTTGCTATAATTGATAAATATAATAAATATAATAATATTTTTATGACTATATTTTAATAAATATAAATTTATATTTTTAATGAATATAATTTTTTTTCCTAATCAACTAAATATAAACCACTTGAAGTTTTTTCATAATAATGGATTGTTTATTCGACTAGTGGTATGTAGAATGAAATTTATTTGATTAGGAAGTTAGGGCTAGATGAAAATTATTAAAACAACATAACAAATAAAATATGAAAGAAATTTATGCTTTAAAAAGTATTATTTATAGTATTAATTAACTATGATCTCATTATTTTGAATAGAATAAAAAATTAATCATTGATAAATGAAAATACTTACAGTCATAACGATATTATTTTATTTGGTCTGTATGAAGAGTAATTTGTAAATGAAACTAAGATATTGAATTTTAAATAAACATACAAAACATAAAATACAAATTGAATAGATAAATCAAACAAATAAAGAAAATTAAAATTGAAAAGTGAAGATATCAATCATAGTAAAGATTCAAATGATGGCCATTAATTAAATGATGCAACTAATATCAATCTTGGTCTTGTAAGTGATACATATTTTATCTAAGAATAATTATTTTGTATGGTCCTATTTATGGAAAATTAAATTTATGATATTTTCTAGGTTCTTCATGAGCTTTATCCCAATTTAAAATTAAATCACTAACCTTGAATTCTTTTTTAGAAACTTTATTATAAAAAAAATTAATTTTATTTAGATTTTTCAAGTTTTTGTAACATAGTAAATTTTGATTCATATAATTATAAGATGTCATTTAATATTTATTTCATTGTATAAATATTTTTAGAAGCATATTGGAGAGTGATTCTTGATGAAATAATTTACAATTCAATTTACATAGTTGCTTCAAAGCTAAAAGAAAGCATAAAAGGTGAATAACTTGTTTCAACTTTAGATGTAGTAAGATCAACCCATAAGGCTTAAAATATTTTAATATACCAAATTATTATGATTGCACATAAATTTTTATTAATAATTAATATAATTTTTTTTTTAGTTGATTTAGCTTGTCTATTTCCTATAGGATAATATTTACATAAATGACTTGAGATAATAGACTAACATCCTAAGAATTTTAAGTATTTGTTTAAATTGAATTGAGTATCATTATTTGAAATGATTTTAGAAATGACAATAGAACATAAAAATATCTGATTTTCAAATAAATAAATCACTTCTAGAGTGAAAACACTTTTGAGAACTAAAAGTTCAATCAATTCCATTAAATAATTAATTGTGATTAAAATATATTTGTGACTAGATAATGATAAAGGATGTCTATCAAAGATGAAGTATATGCCTCATTTATTGAATATATTCTCATAATAATTGGATTAAATGGAATTTAGGTTACTTATCTCTTCCTAAAATAATTGATAAGGCATATATGATCTAACTAGGTGAAAGGCATTGTTGAAGAGAATTAGACAATAATAACCAAAATGCATAAATGTATATGCTACTATTTTTTACAATGAAAATTTCAACATAACTACCTTCATGGAAACTATTAATAATTTTTTTAGTTTGATCATGTGTTAGAAACTATAATAAAACTCTCTCTCTCTCTCTATTTATATATATCATATTTTTTCAATAAAAATAACTTTGAAGCTTTTAACCTAAGAGCTCTTCTTTGATGTTTATCTAATGAGTCAAATAAATTTTTATTTTGAAAGTAATAAATGATATTATGATACCAATAATATTGTGAAAGTAAAAAATCCCTTTCTTAGATTTTAATTCTAGTCATTAACTTTTGAACAATATTAACAAAGTTATTAGTTTGGAAAATACAGTTTAACATTTAAGTTATCATCAACAATAATAGTTAAAACATTAATATCAGAAGTTTTATTTTTAACAAGATGTTTAGCTAAGTAATTTCCTTTTATTATTTTGGAAGTTTTAAATTCAAGGTCACACTCTTAGATTCCAAAAATTCATTTAGCTAACCTACCAACGATTGTAGGTTGCCTTAACAAATAAGAAAAAAATAAATATGTTTGAATATACGATCACTTTATATCTCATCAAAAGATATTTAAATTTACTTAATACTCAAAATAATGAAATAAAAAAGTCTATTTTAATATATACTTGATTTAAAATAATTTTATAACTTGGATCATATATCCAAATGGTATTTCATCATGATTTAAATTATATTGAGTATTAACAACACCAATTGCCTCATAAGTTGCATTAACATACATGATGAAATGATTATTCATATCAAGTTTTTTGAGTATAGTATAATTTTATATTATATATTTTAATTCATTAAAGTTTATATATGATCTTTCATCCCACATATAATTTTATTTTTAAATAAAATTCTATAATTCACTAGTTTTATTAGTAAAATCTAAAATAAATTTATGAATAAAGTTGATTTTATCAAAGAAAGACCTTAAACCATATTGGTATTTAGGGGAAGGCAATTATTTTATGGATTTGATGTGATTAAGGTGTGTGTGTGTGTGTGTGTGTGTGTGTGTGTATATTCCATACTTATATATTATGTCACCTAAGAGTTTACGTTTAGTCATACCAAAAATTGATTTCTTTGGATTTAATGAGATGTCATATTTTATATACTTAATAAATATCTCACACAAATGATCTACACATTTCTTTATTTTTTTAATAATGAACAATAAGATCATATAAATAGATTTGAACAATAATGCCTATCAAATCATCAAAAGATACGTATGTTTTTATTTTAAAAGTGGCACTTGCATATATTTATTAGTTGAAAGGCATTCTATTAAAAACAAAATTACCCCTACATGTAGTGAAAGTAGTTTTATGCCTATTTTCTATATTAATTTTTTTTTATCATAACCTAAAAATCCATCTAATAATGATATCATTTTGAGACAAAAAAATTGTTGTAAAATATAGTTTATATGTGGTAAAGGAAAATTTTATTTAATAATAACATGATTTAGATCTCTAAATTCAGTGAAAATATGAATATAAATATCTTTTTTATGAACTAAGAAAAAATTTATTACCAAATTAGAATATATAATAGAATAAATGACACCACCATCTAACATTTTATCTAGTTCCTTGTTGATGGTGTCTTCTAATAAGGGGATAATTCTATGAGGTTTTTACCTATAAGGTTTTATACCAAGTTTAATAGGTATATCATGATGAATTATAAAAGTCTCATAATTTTAAATATTTATATGACCAAGAAAAAATATCGATGAATTATTTAAATAACTGGGTAAGAAAATAATTTTTTTCTTGGGAAGTACATTTGATGCCTATATAATCATACTTGGGATCTTCATTAGTTCCCAAACTAATTATAATAGTTTCTCCTATAATCCTTCTTGAAGGTTCTTCACTTCTGAAGACTTTATGATAGTCATGAAGAGAAAATATTGACTCAAGGATTACCAAACTAGGAGGTAGTTTATTATCTCTAAGCAACAAGTATTTACTACAATTCAAGACATAATCATTGTCTAAAGTAATTACCTTGTACAAAACTATCTATATGTTCATCACAATCAAATACATGGAAACTATTTTCTAAATTAGGTATCTTAGGTCTAAAAAAATGAAAAAAAATATAATCCATAGAAGTTATAAATCAGTTAAAGTTAGATTATAAATATAAAAAAAAAGTTTATCAACACTTATATTAAACTCCCTAGATATGTGTGAAATATTAAATTATTCAAAACTTTATATTAGTGACCAAATTTTTTTCATATACTTATGTAGATGTGATTGATTAGTATTATATATTTTATGACTTTCCTAATAACTAATTTATAATTACAAAAAACGTTTGAACATTTGATGTTTAGATCAATTTATTTTCCAAAATCAAGGCATTAAGATTCAAATTCATCTGTATTATTAGATGATTTAAAATATAAATGATATGTATATTTGAAAATATTACTTATAGAAGAAATAAGAACACAACCAATGCCACTACCATGTTGGGAATAAGCTCAAAAGACCAGATTATCTATTTTTAATTTGTTCTTGCTTATTGATGATCTAGTTCATCTAAAGTTAAAATTATGTATCTTCAAATTCTTATTTTTTTAAAGGTAATTTTATTTAAAATATGTTTAATAAGTTTACCATTATAATATTTATGTATAAAATCCATTTCATTTCCTAAGGAACCCAAGTTGTATCTTTCCTAACATAAGCACCCTTAAATTTAGACCAATCTACTCCTAATAACATTGCATAATTAATAAGAATATCTAAAACTTGAATGTTAATAATATATTTAATTATTTAATCTTGTCTTAATTTTATGACTATATCCCAAAAATTACCATAATTATTTGTTTAACGAGACTCACACTTAGTTTTTTATTATTGCATTCATATGGAATGCCTAATTAATCAATAATGAACTAAGAATAATATTTTTGATGTTATTGTGTCAAGAAGGTAATTATGATTTTTTTTAGAAATTATAATAGATAAATAAAATAGATGAATATAATTAGATGGTGGATCATTATATTGAGTAAACATATATTTAAATTATTCATTATCGATTTATTCTTATAAAGAAACAATTTTCTTCGGATCAAGATTTTTTCACAACTTCATTAATATTTTCAAGTTGATTGGGTAGACCAACAACTTGAAGTAAAGACAAATCAACTTTAATATTGATTATATCATTGATAATATTGTAAGGTCTAACATTAGTATTTATTTAAGGATAATTTATAAGCAAGCATATTGGTTGATATTTCATATTATTATATAATGTGGGTAAATAATTTATTTTCTTTAAATTATTTACAATTGTATCATTTTTAATTATATTTTTACCTTTATTTTGTAATGAGGATTTTAAATAAGAAGGTTGGTTATTATCATCTATTAGTGTGATGGAATTATCTTTAAGAATGTAATTTCAATTTTTTCTTGTTTAACAAACATAAGTATTAGAATCCTTGACATTGTGCAAAGACTCATCATAACTACACATGTTTATATTTTCTTCCAATTTGATATAAATTTTATCTTTTCATTGAATAAAATGTGTCAATTTTTTAATAGCAACACATTTATCATGATCATAATCAATTTCATAAATGTGACAATAATTATTTTATTTTTAGAATTATTCTTGTGAGTATTCAACATTTTATGTAAAATCATAAATTGGTCATTTAATTTCCATTTGATAATGATCAACTGATTCCAAAGGTTTTGAATAGCTTTCAAAATTTCTATACTATTAGAAGTTAAAAAAAATATTTATATTTGAATCCAATGTGTTTGAGTTTTTTTAATCATAATCAATATAAAAATTAATGGTGGCATCATATTTAGTAATATATTAATCTTATAATGTCATTTTTATTTAATAAGAAATTCAATACAATAATACGACCTTTCTAGTTTCTTAGGAGGTCTCATGTCATGTGGAATTTTATTCATAAGTTCAGTAGTGAAACTATAAATTATTTCATCTAGATCAATGGAAAATTTTGAAATTTCATTAAGCAATTCTAAATCTTCTTTAGTTTTTTAAAACATCTTTCCATTCACAAATAACTTTAGTAAGTAAACTAATAAATACTTCATATTCTTTACCTTCTAATTTAAAATAAAAAAAATAGTCTAAGATAAATTTTCTCATTTCTAATAGCAATAGTTGCATGTATATAATTTTTAAATAAAAGAGATTATCTACCCATGGCTCACTTATACTACCATTTTTTTGGGGAATGTAAACCATTGTTAATGAAGGAAGTTTAGTAAGATGATTTCAAATCTCAATTGTATTTCCATGCATCTACTAAATAACTTGTACATTTTCAACATTAGAATATTATTCAATATCATTCAATTCATCAATGTATATATCTTCTTATAGGTTAGGTACAACATCCCTAACTCAATTTCTATTTTTATTAACTAGTTATGAAGGCTAACAGTCTTTAGGTGGTTTATCTAAAATATGTTTGATAGGAAGTTGAGTATTGACAACTAATATTTTTTATCTTTCTCGTCTCAAACATACATTTTTCTGAATTATTTGGTCTTGAGTCTAAATTGTGAATAAATATTATTTTGAAGGATTCATCTTTCTTAGAATTTATATATCTAAGTATATGTTGTATATTTTTAGGATGGTTATACAAACTAAGTGTACCGAGTCTGATGCAATATTAGGTTATTATTTAACAATATCAATATCAAGCTAAATCATTGGTGTAGGATAGTAATGATCATAGGAAAAATGGTAAGAATAATTTGAAACAGTTGAAATAAAAATATTTAAAATATTAAACTTCTCAGATAAGTCATTAATGTTTTTAATAATTAAATTTGTACCATCAATAAATCTACTTAATTATCTATTGTTAAGGTTAAAGTGGAATATTACCAATCTAATCATAGGGACATGTGAAAAAATAAATAAATTATAAGGCATGCAAAGGGTATTTAAATGGTTAAGAGAGTGTTTGAGATAAAACTAAAATTTTAGGTTCAATTAGATATTATCTTTCAAATAATCAAATAATCTTAATAAAAAGATAAAATTGTAATGAAACTATCAAGGTTGATATAACATATTCTATACTAATCTTTATTTAATTATTGATATCATAGTTTCATCAAATGTTATTAATCATATACGATAGATATAACCCATTTAAGAGGTAATATATTAGAAGATTGAATACTCTAAAATTATATCAATGATTAAAATATACTTTTATATGAAATATATCCATATATTACTTTCTTATTACTCTACTCAAATAAAATTAAAGAATAAAAATAAATACACAAAATAAGAAAATAAATAATCAAAGTATAAATAAAGTAGTGAACATTAAAGTAAAAAAGACAAATAAGCTATTAAAATAAAATAAATGAAATTGTTAATCTAAAAATGATATAAGAAAGTAAAGAAATAATACTAGAAAAATAAAAATCTTATGTTATTTAAAAAGAACAAAATTAATAAACATAAAATTAGGAGTGAACTTGAATGATAACATAAAAATATATGTTTTATTTATAAACTATGATTTTTATAATTGGTTTACAATAATTCTGAGAAGAGAAAGTTACAGATAATGAAAATTAATCAATTTTTTGTAGAATGTATGAAGTATTTTATATTAAGTACATAAATTAAAAATATGATCAATGTATATGACTCTATTATTTTCTAGTCATTAAATAATTAATAATCTTGGCCATCTTTAGATAATTAGGTTATAAATCAAAAAATCAACTTGGACATACCTAACTATACCAAGAATGACACTTCATCATCAGAGAATTGTATTGTTTGGTCTTCCTAAAAATAATAATAAATCTCAAATATTTATGATATAATATAAAGTAAATTATGAAACTTGAGTTAATGTCCCTATATGATTTCCTTTATATGTTTGAACAATGCCTTTCAAGTCCTTTTAAAGCCTTCAATTTAAAAGTTAGTTATACTTTAAGTTATAACTAAATTTTTAGTTAACTTAAAATAAAGTTATGTTTAATTTATCAAAATTTAATAAATTTATATTATTATTTTAAAAAATAAGTTCATAAAGTGAACTTATAATAACTTGAAGTTCTAATTAACTCAAAAAATTAAAGTTAAAGCTATTTTAAAGAGGTGGGAGCCCAATTATAATTACTAGGTCAATCATTAATACAAGTTTTCATATGAGTTAATAAATAATAATAAAATTAATAAATAAGTAATAAACACTTAAAATACACTTTCAAATTATCAAAACTATTCTTCAAGAATGATAAAGCATAATAAATAACATAATAGTGTTCAAAAAAATCAACTGTAATCCATCTACTGAAAATAATTCATAATAAGTCATTGAAACTCATTTAAAATTAAAATATTTCACTGAACTCATTTGAAATTCAACTAAAAAGAGTAAAATATGTAGATAAATAAATAATAAGTGATCTATCAAAATTATTACAATAATTTATTCAATGTCAAAACAAAATATTACATATTAAAAGTAATCAAGTGAAACTGAAAGAGATTATCAAAGTTTGATAATGTCTAAAATGTCAAGAAAAATAAAATAGAAAAAAATTCATTCTTCATCAGAAACTAATTCAACTAAAGGTGCCCCCTATTCAGTCTGGTATTTAGTTTACTTAAGAGGTATAGTTAAAATATCAACCCTAATAATGACTCCATACTTGACATCCACTTACAACCTAATATTCTTCATAATGTGACTTAACACAGAAGGGGATGAAGATATACTAGCATGTTTAAAACTTGAAGAAGTGATATTTTTGGTAAATTATAGGCATTGAGGTTTCAATATTCAATAAGACATTATTTTTAGGTTAGGGATGAAATGATAGAGTTATCTAGAAGTTACATATAATGTGTTTAAGTATCTAGATAAATATGACTCGAAGAATAAGATATCAAGCACTTCTATGAAAAGGTCACCAAGTATGAGTACCATGAGATGACAAAGGACTAGAAGACATGTAATTAAATATATCCAAACATGAAGTATCACTAGAATCAAAATTAAAGGAAACATAAGTCCCACAATAAAAACCATGAGTAAATGTGCTAAAACCCTACAAAGCCTAAAAGGTCTATCTTGATAATTATTTTGAATTAGTGGCATAATATCATTTTGTTAAGATCTTCTCCAAACATTATTTTTAGTATAAATCTAATAAACTCTACTCCAACCCAACATTTTGTTTCTAAAATGGAGATATAAAAGAGAAATAACAATTATTTTTTTTGGGCCATGGGAGGGAAGAGGGAAGAGGGAGCGCGGCCGCAGATGTGGCCATGCTGAAACCCTAACCTTCATAGCCACCTCTCAAGATTTGGAGACCAGATCCCTACAGAGGGAGCCTTAGTGTTTTAGCACAGCATGGAAAAGAGTGATCCTTTATTGCGCAGATCTTTATTTTGCTTCAGATCTCTATTTTGTGGTTGGAACCTGGACTAGATTTCTAGCCTGAGTTGGACGACCACCATGAACTAGTTTACAAAGAAAATAGTGTTTGGATGGGGGAAACTTTTTTTCCTCTGTGGTAAGTAAATGAGATGCGGTGCCCTATTTAGGGAAAAATGGAGAAAACCTAAGCTGCGGAGGAGCCCTGCTCATGGAAAAATGATGGGTGTGGTAGATCTGCCTACACTGTGTAGGCGCTAAGGGAATACAATGTGCCAGACATCATGGTTTTTGAATGGTATTCATGTAAATGAAATTTTCATTGGATGCCGTCTGTGAGCAACTCCTTCAAATTTGTGGTCTAGGGGTTGCTGGTTCGAACCTAGATGCCCACTTTGTTTGTTTTGGAGTTGGGTAAGGTGTCTCCGTTTATGAGGTTTTAGGTCCTGGTAAAACCTGGTGTTCAGGTTGTATTGCCTGGTTTTATTTAGGTTTTAGGTCCTTATAAAACTTGAGTGCTTTTATTGGTTTATTATGGTGGTTTTAGGTCCCTGTAAAACCCGATTTAGATACTGTTCTTCAGTATGTTTTAGGAATGCCTTTCCTGGGGGCTGTTAAGGTTTTATCTTTCTTGAATTTGTTAAAGGGTTTTGGGGCCCCTTCAAAACCTACTTTTACCTTAATCTAAAACAATTTTTTTTCATATATATCAAATATGATTGTCATCTTTGATAATGTTTTTGAAAGAAATTGAACACTCCAAAAAAAACTGACATTCATAATCTTTTTTTTTTTAAATCACTTTTTACTCAAAAACATGTTATTTTTAACTATTCTAAGTTTTTTGAACTTTATTTAAAAAAAATATATATCAACCTAGAAAAATGCTATTAAGACTTCTGCATTATAAAATTAATCTTCTAAACTACATTTCTAGACTAAAAATTAGAACGAAATTTTTGAACCAATAAAAATTTTATTATTACTAGAGATATTTTTAGACAAAAAAATATGTAACTTATCAAACCCATATGAATAAACTTATATTCAAACTACCAAATTTCAAAGATATTTATTCCTTAAAAAATTCTTCAAAATGAAATGTCAATGAAAATCTTGAAAAAAACAATAAATATTTCCATTGTACTTATATTTACATCTATAATGACAAAAGATCATAATATAGTATCAAATCCTTCAGGAAAAAACCTAGGAATGCATGAAATATTTCAAATATGTCATATTTATATGCAGGTTTTCAAAAAAATTCAAACTTTAAATATAATATATTCAGAAATGGTGAAAATCAACTAAAAATAGTCATTAAATCAAAAATAACTTTTTCATAAATATGTGTGAAATATACATCAAAATTTTATTTAGGTAAAGAGCCTAAACATGTATACAAAAATATTAGACTATATTATTATACACGTAGATGAATCTATTGTTCATATATCAATGTTTAAAATATTATAAATTATTTTGACTAAAAAACATGGATAAGATTGAAAATGCATGCAAGGATCAAACACATGCAAATAAGTGTATCTAATAATTTTATGCACAACTGAGCCTTAAAAACACAAAAAAACATATATTTTCTATAAAAAGATGTAAATAAATGAGAAAATTTGAAAAAAATCTAAAGGACCTTATATGAAAAATACATAATAACCCATCAAACATGATAACTATAAATGTGTTATAGGTCCTCAAACTTCATGAATAATATCAATACATATATTTACTCAAAATCTTGACCACTTTAAAAAAACCTTATAAACAAGATGACTAACAACATGATTTATTTTTTAAATCTATTTATGATGTGAACTAGAAATATGTATGCAAGGATGAAACTTTATCATTCACATGCCAAGAAATACACCTACTTATATTTTTTTATATGTCATCTGAATGAAAACCTTAACTATTATTATTTATATGTGATTGTAGATAATTCAAAAGTATTTTAAAAGACTATTTATATTGTAAATAAGTTGATTAAAATATTTTTGATGAAAACCCAACAAATTGCATGTGTTGTTTTTTAAGAAAGCCTTAGGTTTGAGACTAAGGAGGAATCAAATGGTCATGATTGGGTTTGAAACTAGATGCAAAAATACTACATGCATAAATATTCTATTTGAGAAAAATAATATCCACATTCCATTCAAAATTATACTATTTTAAAACATCTAATATGCATGAAAAAATCACACATATTTTCTAAAAAAAAAAAAAAAAAATGATTTGAAACATATAAATATTGTCGAGTTTCCATTCAAAGCCTTATCATTTAAAAATTGTTTAATAATTATATGAATTTAAAATATAATATTCAATTCAATTTTTGAAAAATATTGATACTTCCAAACTTAATTCAAAGTTATAAATAATTATTTGAAAATAAAAGACAAATTCATACCTACAAGTTACATTTTTCAAGACTTTTTTAATGCAAAATGTCTATAAAAAGCTCAAGAAAAACCAAAAAACTATCAAGAAAGTCTTTCATCACCTACTAACATCCTAAGATGTTATTAAAACTATGTTATACATTAAAACTAATAACATACAATTAAAAAATTTAAAAAACTCCTTAAAAAATAGTAACATTCAACTTTCATAGAAAATCTTGTTGAATACAAATGATTAAATAAAAATGAAAACAAGCATATATACCCCATCCAAAAACTTAATTGAATATAAAATCATAATAAAAGTGACTCATTAATACCATTCATGTACATTCCATTTATAAATTATGGTGAGTACCTCTCTTTTAACTAAAAACTAAAATTACAACTTTTACTAACAATCATATTATGTTTAACAACATTACCAAATTTATTTCCATTAATGTTAACCATCTCAAAACCTATCTCCATGTTTAGTAAAATTATATATTCCACCAAAACCTTTCCATAAATAAAAAACATGCCAATTTGAAACATTAATATAATGAAACCAAAAGTCACATCGAGTTTGCCAACAATTCTTCACAACTTTAATGTATACCAAGTGAAATTAAAAACCATTTAATAATATTATATACTACCAATAATATGTGCATTTTAAGACCTTTAGGGATAAATTTTAATGTCTCAACATGACTATATAAAAAAATAAAATGACTGAAGTTACACCAAATACCTAGGTCAAAACAATGTGAAAAAATGAGCATCATGATTATAATCACCAACATAAAATTTTAAATGTTGTTATAGTTGATGTATATAATCAATATGATTATATTAATAATCAAGAACCACTTCGATAATAGGCTTATTTAGGTTTATGTTCCTAGGTTTAGGTCATTCGGGTTTATTATTTTAATAACTTGTGGTTTTAAATAATATCAAAATCATTGTAACTATGAAAAAACCTACATAATATATGTTTAAGCTATGCATTGGAAGTAAATGTGAAACAATAAAGTGTTAAAATTAACATGATATTGGCTCAAAAAAAGTTGTTGTAGAGATGGTGAATTTTTATAAATAACTAAACTTTTGCATTCAAACAATCAAAAGGTTCACTTAGATCTAAAATTTATTGGAGATCTAACCAAAAATGACTTATAAATATAATCATTTTCATCGTTTTTAATAAATTCTTGTTCAAAATGGAAATGATTGTGAATTGAATAATATTGTATTAAATGAAATCAAACTAATCACTCTATTTAAATTTTTATTAAATTTTTTATGAAATTGGATTATAATTACTTTAAAAATGATCAAATAAAATAATCAATTCATAATCAGACAAGTAAAATGACAATTAAGAAGTATAAGTTGGCCACCATCATATACAATGTTTTGAAAGTGATACAATATATATTTAAATTGTTCTTTTTTAAATTTAATAAGGTATAAAAGTTTGTCATAATAAGTGTAAATAAATATATTACACATGTAAATTATCCCATCCCTCACTATCAAATATATCATTTATGATGCTTGAAGCATTATATAAACCTTTGAGGAGTCTTCCATTACCCATTTCTCGAGGACAATAATTCCATTGATTACCTTACCAATTTTGTGGTTGGAAGTGAATGTATGGATATGTGAGATAATGCCAACTCAATCCCATAACAAATTTTAAAAATCATCACCAATGATGATACAACCAAGCTTTAAATGCAAAGAGTATAGTCTGCACACATAAACGTCATCTTAAGGAGTGTGGAGTTTCATCCCCCTATAGTTTCATTATTGGCAAATTAATAATTTTAATTTATTCCCTAGAAACATTTATCTTTACCTCATAATTCAACTTTTATAACCTCATTCCAAATTTTCCCTTCACATTACTCATAGTGGAATAAATAGTAACTAGGCTCAACTAGGTAGAGATCATGATCGCATGGAACTGGTGTCTTGCATCAACGTGTAGGGAAAGAAGAAAATATGGAAGAATTTGAGAAAAGGAGGCCTTATGGAATATATTATGAGGTTAAAAGGTCATGATGAGGTCCTTTCTAAGGAATTCATTCTTACATGGAACAAATGTACTATGAAATTGAGGGGGGTGAAAATCATGGTGTTCAAGTAGAGTATTAGTTTAGCCACAGGGATGTCATGTGAAGGTGATAAAGCTTAAAAAGATAAAAGTAGAAAGTTAAAGTTAATGAAAATTTTATTTAGAACTGATGCTATGATCAAGACTGATAAAAAGGGCTAACCTAGGTAGGACCTCTTGTGCATATGGCCTAAGATATGTTTACAAGTCATGAACTATTTGACTTTGGAAGGGAAATATACTCTAATTTTTCACATCACTTTTTACTCAACCATTTATAGGTTTATAAAATTATCTTTCCCTACTATTTATTGAAATCCCTTAAAGTCACTACCCTTACCTTCTATGTTAGTGAAAAAAATGATATTATTCACCATGGCCTTATCCTCTTACTAGTACAACAAGGTGAAACATTGTGTAATAAATCCATCCACTCAGCTAAAGGTTCCCTTGCTAAAGGCAATTTTTTAGAAGATACCCCTTTTGATAAATACCTAGTTAATGCCCCTTCTAATTATAATCCTATGATATCAATAAATGAGGAAGGCTATCTATCCCATAGTCCCTTAAAACCCTCCCCTCTCATGTTCACTTCTCCTAAACTCCCTTGCATGTCCCTCTTTGAGAAAAAAAGCTAGAAGCTTGACCACCTTACCAAAAGGTCTGGTTATCCCTAAAAGTAAAGATGTTAACATCTTGGAATATGAAAATTATAGGAAGAGAAGAAAATTGTGGATATTATTGAAAAAATTAGAAGGAATTGGGATGGCCTTTTTATCCCTTATAAAATAATGGAATGAGTTGAAGGCAAAAATTATCAAGCCCAAGCAAGTGCTGGATAGGGAAAAAGAAAAGAATGTTTCTTAGTCAGATAAAGGTGGAAATAGTGGAGTGGGAAAGGATATTATGGAAGAGATCTAGCCTACCACAAAGTATAAAATAAGAATCCAAATTCCTCAGCAAAAGGTTAGACAAACTACCCTTGAGGGTCCTTCCAAATGCACTGAGGGATGCACCACTCAAAATCTTCTATAGGAGAATAAAAAGAATATTAATCAAGCTAATTCAAAGGTGAATTCCTCCTTGGAGGAGGTATAATGTTAGGCTTGGGTTTATTTTTGGTTGATATTTTATTTATTTTACCTTCTTGATGGTAGTTTTTATATGTTTTTGTAGTTGGTCTTCCACTTGGTAGCATGTGGGGATTTGTTTCCTAACATTTGGTCTTACTTTATTTAAACTATTAGTTTATATATCCCTATAACACCAACATTATTTTACCTATCAAATAAAAAAAATCTTACATATGTTTAACAATTATATTTATATACTTATCATATATGAGTGTATCAACCAATTCTGTTTATAGTGTAGGTGGAGGAGGATAACACTTATTACATAGGGTACTCATACCATACACCTATAAACGTAACCACCTTGTTTAAGATATGTATGTGAGACATTAATGCAATGTAGATGGTACTGCATGTATTTTCTTCATCCAAGGGCATCTAACAACATGTCAAAGATTTTGTTACTCTAGAAAACTAAGAATGGAGTGGCTAGTATGAAAGATCATACTTAAATAGGTAACACTATGTGTCTTAGGGTATCATTTTTCTATCTATATAATACCTTAATTTCTCTTCATGTATCTTGTATATCCTATTATGTGAACCCAAAGGAGTGATGAATTATCATCATGCACACATTATAACTTGACCCATTACTGATTATGAAACTATATATGGGTTTTTAAATGCTATACGCTTGTATGAATGGCTCATGAAAATATGAATCATCATTAATAATATCATTATCATCAAATGTGATTGTAACATGTTATGGTGAAGTGTAGATAAGTGTGCCAATAATTACATATATTAGGTGATCATATGTCCTAGATGGGGGTTGCATATCATATGCATAGTGTACTTATAAAGTATCCCTAGTCTTTGTCAAAGGTAAATTAAGTAAAAACTATCAAATCTTTCAAGATAAGGACCCTATAAATCCTTCCAAAGGGATATTATATAAAGGCATGTGTGACATGCAACACACAATTCAGCTAGATTGGTCATAACTAATAATAGTGTCACCAGTTTTAAAACATTGGTAAAGTGGTACTTATGTTTGAGTTCTATTTGAAAATGGATAATTTTAAAGATCAATAGGTTGTTTTCACAACCTATAAAAGGAAGTATTGTCATGCAGTTCAAGCTGTAATTGTAAAAAGTGATTTTATACACATGCACACATTACATAACTTTTAAAAAGGCTATTTTAAACTAATAACTTCAATTGGACCCTTATACAATTTTCATCCATAGTTAGAACTCAAGTTCTGAATATCACATGTAATGACCTTACATGAGCTTGGAAGATGAGGTGACCCCTTTCCCATGTCTATATAAACAATTATAATCCAACTTGGATTTTTGTCAAATAATTTTGAATATAGGAGAAACATCAATTTTGATCTTCAATGAATGTGTTTGTGTATTTTCTTTCCAATTTTTGTGTAATTAGTTGTTAATTTATTTGGTTTTATGTTTTAATAATCTTTAGTGTGCAATAATTATGAATGGATTCTTGACTGACTTGATTGATGTACTAATCTATAGATATGCGACAAATGTTGAAATATTGGTGAATTATATTGATTAAGTTAATTAGGTTGAATTGATTCATAATTTTTATTATGCATGAGTGCTTTCTCGGATGTAGTTTTCTATGTGTGCCAAAGCTACCTTATGTACTTGACTAGCCTGAGCCATATTCTCCTAATCAAGCGTGTGCAATAGCTACCTAAAAGGAGAAAAATTTGTCTGAGGCCTATGGATTTATTGCTTCTTTATCTCCTTAGACTTCTTAGCTATTTTTGATTGTCTATGTGAAATTTATTCTAGAAATAGGAATAGGTTTTGAGAGTACTTGCCCTTTTAGAAACCAACCAAGGAAGTGATTCTTGAAAACTACATAAGCTTTATTTTTTGCCTTACCATTCACTCTTTTTTTTGAGTTTGTTTTGAGACTTACCCACTCTAGATTAACAACCAACTTCCCATCCAACTCACATAAAGATTCACTACCCTTATTAAGAACCACATCTCCATCCAAAAAACCTTGTCAACAACCTACATACACTACCAACTATTCTATCAATAGGTTGTCAAAGATTGTATACATGTAACTCATGCCCTGGAGTGGATTTAACCTCTATTGAGATCCTAAAAATCTATAGGCTACTTTGTTACACTATGGTATGCATAAAAACTACATCAATAGTTTATTGGCACTAAAAAGTAGGCCAATACCCCCAATAATAGTAGTTATCCTTTGCATAGAATTACACTAGAGTTACCCAAGAGAATGACTAGATCTAATTCATAGGTTGGTTTTCTAGTATCAACCTTGATAAATCATAGGAGAAAGAGAACTATGAAAATAACCCTAGTTCAAAAAAATCCACCTCCTTCAGTATGGAAGCCCTTACTTGTAAGGAACCCTTTACCTATTAATTAACTAATGGATCAGCCTAGTTAGTTGGATCTACTATTTCCATCCCTAGAGGTGTGCATGATTTACCTCAAAATATTGAAAAGTACTTATCATCTTTTTCTCCTATAAGAGCAAGGACAACAAAGGAACATATCAGATCTTTTTAAGTTACATTAAGGCTAATGAATGTTGTCTATGAGGATGTTGCATGTAGATTATTCACTTTTACTTTAATGGATGCTACTTATGATTGATATTTAAATTTAATTTAAAATTCTATCACTTCTTGGGATGAATGTCAAGTAGGTTTTATTGCATAGTTTGGATAGGTCACCAATCCTAATTTGGTATACCAGCATTTTACTAATTTGAGGAGAGAACTTAATGAGCCCATCTATACTTTCAATGAAAGGTTTTATAAGATGTACAACTGGTTGATCCTAAGGTAAAAACTAGATGAGCCATTAGCATTGTAGATGTACAAGAATGCCCTAAACATAATCACTATCATTTTCTTGAGAAGATCAGCTGCTACCAAGAGTTTGATGTTAGCATATGAAGAGGCTATCAATATAGACAAACAGATCAATCCTTAGATTCCTAGTGTACCTAATGTCAATAATGACTTTCCATTATTAAATATAATACCACATGTGAATCAGAATGTTCCCATGTTCAATCAAAATCAATTATATACACTACCTCCATTGGCACAGACAACACAATCCAATTTTATCTTATTGAATAATAATACAACATGCAATGGTTACTAATAGAATCAAAAATAAACTATACTCCACACTATTTTTTTATAGGGTACTAATTCTACAAATTTAGAACTAGATTATATCTAGAAGATGGTTCAAAATTTGAGTGATGACTTCTTGAATATGCAAAGTAGGATGGGAATGCTAATGGCCCAATTGGTAATTAGAACATTGGATTTTAAAGATACAATATACCATTTAAAAAGCCTAAACTACATAAAAAAACTACCAAAGATCAACATGGTATAAATGGCTCTTCCCAATTATTACAAATTTCACAACACCTCTCGACATGGTGAGCTTGACTATGTAGAGTTTTGTGTAGAATTCAAAATCTTTCAGAGGGAATTATTTAGACAAGATCAGATATATAATCCACATGAGAATCATTTGGATCTTATCTCTTCTATCACTACCATGTTATTTAAAATTCACACATTTCCTTTTCCAAGTGAAGACAACAAACCCCCTCTAAAGGGGAATGATCAGCTATAGAGTAAGGAAGAACCTAGAAAAGGAGGATATAGCATTGTAGAGGATTTGAAAAAGATCAAGGTAAATATAAATCTTCATGAAATAAAATAGATCCCTAAACAAAAGGAGATATTATGGAAGTCCACTATTGGAAAACCTCCTAAGAAAAAAATAAAACATCTACAGACAAAGCTAAAGTTTTTAATTCCAAATTCATCTACAAGAGTAAACCAAAAGTTCCACCCTTTATACTAACTATCTAAGAATTCAATAAGAGAATTCATAATCATTTTGTTTATTCTAGAGCATCTACAACTTTCATGCACACATTCATATGTCAAAATCTTGGTTTAACATCAAGCCCTTTAAAGAGAATGGTTTTTAAATTAGATAAAATATTGGTAGTAGTAGTAGGAGAATTGACTAATGTGTACATTCAAGTAGCATCTAAATTGTGAATCCAGATGACCATTGATATTCTAGTGGTAGATATACTAGAGTCTATGGACTATTTTTGAGCAGGGATTAGTCTAAAATGCTCAATGAATATCTGTCCATATATTTCTCTCATATTTGGATACCATGGAGAGGAATTATGAATCAAATCATAATTGAAAAAGAGATGAGAATGAAGTATCCCATAATAAAATACAATGTCAAGAATGAATAGGTAAAGTATGAGTCACCTAGCCTTGGTATTTATACTTTTACCAATCAGAAGCAAGTACATAAGCTAGAACCTGAAGGTTCCAATTAGAAATGGACTCTACACTTTTATGGTGTTAGATATAAGCAAGGATCAGGCATGGGAATTGATTTTATTGATCCAAAAGGTAAAAGGTTCTTGGTAGCTTACATGTTGTAATGTCCATGCATGAATAATTGAACTAAGTATGAGGCTTTAGTTTTGGGACTATAGGTTTCACTCAAGAATAATGTGAATCAAATATTAGTATTTGGTGACTTAGATATAGTTTTAACCAATTCAAAAAAAATACCAATGCAAGTTATCCTATTTGAGAAGATATAAGCATAGATCATGGGACCTAATTGAAAGCTTTGAAGCTTTCAACATAGTATCACTTACTAGAGAGCAAAATCAGACTAATTATTCATTAGCTACTATTGTTACTAATCTGGAGTTGTTATAAGAATCTAAGGTAAAAAATTTCTCAATTGAATTGGTACCTTACCCCTCTATTCTAGATAATGTAGAAAATTTCCACGTCTTTGATGATGACTAATAGATTATTTAGTTTTTAACTAATTTAGCAGAATTCAAATCCTAAATCATCAATGATAAGGATATCAATCACCTATATCAAGAGGAATCAAATAAAGAAGGCATTATCTATCTCAAAGATAATTGAATTCTAGATGGGTTGGTCTTTTTGGAAAGACCATTTGACATAGACTCTCAAGCTTAATAGCTCAAGAAACTCAAGGTCAATGAGTTAGAATTTAAAAGGGAAAATCTAGGAGATGAACATAGCCCACACTATGTTAATATCAGTCTCAACTGCACCCTAGAGGAAATACAATGAGTGAAGGATCTAATCACTTGATATAGGGACATCATTGCCTGGACATACAAAGACTTGAAAGTATATGATACATAGATCATTACTCATATGATTCCATTGAAGCTAGATCATAAGCCATTTAGATAGAGTCAAAGACTGATCAATCTTATTATAGAGCCTCTCATTTAGAAAAAAGTGGAGAAGTTGATAAGCACAAAAATCATCTTTCTAAGAATACATTCTACTTGGGTGGCCAATTTGGTCCTATTAAGAAAGAAAAATGGTGAGATCAAATTATGTGTAAATTTTAGGAATCTGAATAAGGCTTTTGAAAAGGACAATTATCCTCTACCTTATCTAGATGAGGTGATACAAATAGTACATGGTTCTAAAATAATGTCCTTCCTAGATGAATTTTCAAGTTACAATCAGGTACTAGTGTAATCTAAGGATAGAATGAAGATGGAATTCACTAGGAAGTGGGGAAATTATGAATATAAGAGGATTCTATTCAGCCTAAAAAATTTAGGAGCAAACTTTCAATGTTCCATAAATCATGCCATCAAAGGACTAACAAGAAAATGAATAATTATCTACATGGATGATCTTATGATATTTTCAAATAATAGGGAGGATCACATAATTCATCTACAATCCATATTTGAGAGATGTAAAAGGTTTTATTAAACCCAAAGAAGAGCATATTTAGAGTGATTAAAGTCAAGCTTTTAGGGCACATCATTGTTAAATATGGGATCACCTTTGATCTAGACAAAATTTAGGCAATTTCAAAAATTTAGCCACCAAAAAATAAAAAGGAGCTTAAATCATTCTTTAGAAAGACTATAAGGAAGTTCATCTTAGGATTTGAAAAAATAGTTAGATCTTTGAACACCATGCTCAAGTAGGATGCCAAAATAGAGTGGATAGATGAATCCCAAAAGTCCTTCCAAGACATCAAAGATGTAATATCACAGGCTCCAATATTAATCAGTCCAAATTTTATGAAAGATTTTTACCTATACTCATTCACTTCAGACAATATGATTACAACTATCATCACATAGAAGGAAGAAATTGAAGGATGAGCACAAATATGAAGGATGTATAACTCACATATTGTATGATTAATAAATAGATTTTTACCCTTATCAAAGTTATGAATAATTTTTTGCATTAAATTTTGAGGAATAAAACCATTTCCATTATGATTGATCTTAAAATCAAGCTCACCCTATCACAAAATGAACTAGGAGAATGATGAGGCAAATGGATGGCCAAGATACAAGAATTTCACACAGAGATCAAGACTATAAAGATCATTTTGGGCTAAGGCACTATTTAATTTATGATTGAACTAGATCCATGCATCACCGTTGAAGAGGTATGTGAAGCTCAAGTATCTAAAGGAGAGTGGTATACTGATATAATGTAGTATTTACTTATAGGAACTTGTCCCTCAGAACTCAATATCAAGAAAAAGAGCTTTAAGGCTCAAATCTGGTCATTACATGATCAAAAAGGGAGTCCTCTACAAAAGAAATTATGAATGTATTTATCTTAGGTGTGTATATATAGAAGAAGCTAAATAAATTTTAGAGAAATTACATTATAAGATAGGTAGTGGTCATCCTTCTAGGAATACCATAGACCATAAGATCTTAATAATGGGATACTACTAGCCAAAAAATTTCAAAGATGTTTATGCTCATGTGAGAGCATGCCATGATGCCAATATTTATCCAAGAGTGAAGTACATGCATCAATGTTTTTATAGCTAGTTGTTGAAAGAAGGCCATTTGCCTAATGGGGTTTAGACTTCATTGGCTTCATCAACCCAAACTCCTTAGTAGGCCATAAATTTATGCTTACTTTCATATATTATTACACTAGATGGACTAAAGTCATAGCCACAAATAACTATAGAGCACAAGATGTGATTCACTTCTTTGAGGAACACATAACTACCAGATTTGGCACACCCATTTATTTGGTTTGTCAAAATAGACTAGATTTTATATAAGTAGAATTTATTGACTGGGCACACAACAACTAGATTATTATCTAGTCAACTTCTAACTATTACCCTAAGGTAAATGGACTGGAAAAAATAATGAACAAAAATTTGATTGATATAATTAAGAAATTAGTAAGGGATAAGCCCAGGGACTAACACAACTTATTAAACTATGATCTTTAGGTAGACTAGACTAGACACAAGTAAGCCCTTAAAGCTTCACCTTACCTACTGGTGTATGGATGTAGGCCAGTATTTCCTATCATGTTAAATCTATCCACTTATTAGTTTATGTAGGACCACATAGAACTGAGTGATAAGGCAAAATCAAGACTACTATACATAGTAGAAATGGAAGATTCAAGGAATGAGACCTTATAGACATTTGTCAAACATCAAGATGTAGTCAAGAGGTGGTTTGATAAAAGAGCAAAGGTCAAAGCATTTAGGATTTCAGATATAGTACTACTTTGGAATAAATCCCATGAGAAGAAAGGACAACATGACTTATTTTCCCTATTATGGATTGGACCATACCAGATTTCATATATCATGGGAAATAACATGTTTCATCTGAAGGACCTCTGAGGTAATGAGCTTGCATGTCTAGTCAACAAATAGTTCTTGAAGCACTACTTTAGGGTTATGCCATCTACTAATGTTACTGAATAACAAGGGACAAATAGGCATGAGATATGATTAGATTAGATTTATAAATTTCATAGATTAGTTTTCTACTTTCTAGATCAATCTTTCCTACTTTCACTATCTTAATTTCATAGATTAATTTCTTACTTTATAGATTAATCTTTCTTCCTTTCATTATTTTGCTTTCATAGATTAGATTTCATGCTTTCTTAGACTAGATTTCAGTGCTTTCTTAATTGGTTTCTTTCTTTCTTAGAATAGTTATTTTTTTCTTTCTCTAACAATAAGAATTGTGTTTACTCTAACTATAACTAAGCTAAAATTCCAAACCAATTGTGCTTATGAATTGTAGAAAAGGGGAAAATTAAAATCTTGACACTTTGGGACTAGTTTGATAGATTAGGTGTATTTCTATGTTTTTGAGTCTCTAGGATGAATGTAGGTAATCATGGATTGTTAGGAATGGTTTCATAATTAAATACTTTTACTATTTATGTGGAAGTTTATCTTAGAATACTTCATATAAATTTAGAAAGTTTTCTTGTTTTATTGGATCAAATGCACTTATCACATAAATACCTATTGTAAATGACAATTCTGAGTATAAGTGTAGCTGGTAGGGACATTCTAATAATGATCTATTTTATAATTATACCATCTCACTGGGGTTTTAACTCTTCTCTTTTCATTTAAGAATAAAATAAAAACAAAAGAAGAAAAAACCAATGAATTCAAAAGAGCAAAACAAAATTTAAAGAAAATCAAAAGGCTTACATGATAAAATAAGGTTAATGTACTATGCATCATGATCAAAAAAAATAATGGTATGAGAAGAGAATGATCCTAAGGTATTTCTATCAAGGCTATAGATTCCTAGTTGGTAGAAAATCAATACTTGAGCTTCCCTTATTTTTATGCTTTAATAGATACTGGAACAAAACCTATAGCTTCATCAAGCCTTTGAAAAACTCATCACAATAGTGGTTAAATGAATTGCGCATTTTGATGCACACAAATATAAGAAATTAGATGGAAATTATGATATGTGAATTAATTTAGCATTCTCTTTCGTGTTTTTAATTTAAGTATTCTTCTATGCACAATTCATGATTGATTTAAAGATTGTAAACTAGAGTTTTGGGTTCTTGAATACTTAGGAGTATTCCCCTTATGAGTCACCATTTGTTGTACCCAACATTTTTTTTTTTTACAAAAATTAGGACCCACTTTTTTTAGACTATGGTCTTGACTTTGAGCCCCTCTTCCTTATGTTTATGAAAAATTTGAGAGAAGATTGATTATTGGCCTTTTCATACTTTAGCAAAATGGCATTGGTATTGTGTTCATAGACTAATTATTTCTATCAAGATTATTCTATTGGGATTATGTTTTTGGGCTTATCTTTATTAGACTTATGCAATTTGTCTTTGTCGGGTATTTTTTCCATTATCTTATTCAAAGATACTAAATTCCTTCGGACTTTGTGTTTTGGACTTATTATTGTGGGATTTTTTCCATGAATAGTTTTCCTAATGAAATAGACATGCCATTCATAATTTTTAAACATTCCCTTCAGAATTTTAAACATGTTCTTCATAATTTTAAAACATACCCTTTAGAATTTTTAAATATACGATTCAGGATTTGTGCAACCTACCCTTTGAGACTTTTATGTTGGGTTTTTTCCATGCATGCCTACCCTTTAAAACTTTTATCCCAGGCCTTTACCATCCAAAAATGACCCTTTAAGACTTTTATCCTAGGAATTTTGCCCTATGAGCCTATCCTTAAGGACTTTTGTCTTGGACTAATTGTTTTAGGCCTTTTGCCTTGAACCAATTCTCTTATAAGTTGTGTCTCAGACATTTTGTTTGATGAAAATACATTATGGGATTTATGTCTCAGATTGTTTGATGAAAATGTAATTCCTTCAGATTTTGTGTTTTAGACATTTTGTCTAACAAAATTAGGTCTTCAGGAGAATTATTATGGACATTTTTTATGAAATAATTTCCCTGATAAAATACATTCCCCCACATAAAAAGGCTATAATAATTGCCTTGAAATAATACCCTACTGCCAAGATCAATAGACCAAAAATCTTGTGGAATGGCCAAGTGGTACCCCTAATTAAAGAGAAATTTATTATGTTTTAAGCTTAATTTAAGATTTTATCCCAAGTCCAAATCATATTTTATTAATACTAAGGCCTTAGACTAAAAATCTATGTGCTTGGTCCTTTTTATATATTATTATTTACGTAGGGTAAAAATTAATGTAGAGGCTCTTTTTTATATTATAAGCCTAGGTCTAAATCATATTCATTAATACAATTCAAACCTTAGGGTAGAATTTTTTATGCAGGGTCCTTTATATTAAATTATTTCCTTTGTTTTATTCTTGTAGATCCAATAGACCACATTAACTTGGGCCCAATAGATCTAACAAAGTGAGAACAATGGTTTAAAGTTTAAAGGATCTATCAAGCTCCATGAGGGTGACAAGTGTCACCACTGTGGGAGCACAATACAAAGATCCAATGATGCGAGTAAATGTTGAAATGTTAAAGGTTCTCTGGAGCTCCATGAGGGTGACAAGTTACACCATCATAGGAACCCAATAAATAAAGATCAAATGATGTGAGTGTCAATAACCAAAATCCCTAATCAATCACCAAGTGGAAAACATATGAGCACCTCTCTAACATTATCTTAAACTTTAATCCTAAGGTTTTGTCTATGTTTATTAACATTAATAAACCTTAGGTCAAAATTATGTCCTAAGTTATTTTTTTCTTAAAGATCTTAATCTAAGTTATATGCTAAAGTCATTTTCATTTCTATTTTTTGTAGGGGTAGGGAATCCTGAGGAAATGACAAGTGTCCATCTCTCAGGGAGTTAATTCAACTTGATGGTCATGTGGACATATTTGACATTCAAATATGCTCAGAGATAAAAGATTCATGTTTAAATTCTAGTGGTTTCATGGACATCATTGATGGTATCAAGGACATATTTAAAAATTATATGAACATTAAATTTAGGCTTAGAAACTAAAAGATAGTGGATTAAATTCTAACAATCACATGGATGTCATTGATAGTTGTGAAGACATATTTGAAGTTTATATATACATCAAATTTAATATCAACAAGAAAATGATAGGGTATTAAATTGTGATGGTCATGTAGATGTCATTGATGGTCATGTGAATGTCATTGATGATCATGTGAACATTAAATTTAAGTTCATAAATTAGCCATTTGGAATCAAAGGTTAGTGGGCCCAGGTAGATCAATGGCCAACATTTATCTATAAAATTTATTTGATGGTGTGAGATTGATAAAGTATTTTCAAACAAACAAGGATGTGACAAGTGTCAAGCTTGTAGGATTCAATGAGTCAAAGCACTAAGATCTATGAACTGAATTACCTTGAGCACAAATGATTGATAGTGTGAGAACAATGGTTGAAAATTAAAAGGTATAAAAACATTAAAGCTATGATTATAAAGAGAACAAAGGCCCAATGGAGATGCTAAGTGGAATGCTCACATTCCATCATGAAGAAGATTGAATAGTGTAAATCAATAATGAACAATGTAAAGATCTAGACTCAATCAGGTTTTGACACATACCTTGGGACAATAGTCACATTTAAAAAGGTAGTAAAAAAATGACATAAATAAAACATGTAGATATTTAGACACTTAAGATATATTTATCAGTTATCATTGGGTCTCATAGTTAAGCTAGATCAGGAATATGAACATGCATGTGAATATGAAATTAAAGATTCGATAACAGAATAAGAAAAGGTTATAGTTACATGGCATATCAAAGGTAAATTAAGTAAACACCATCAAATATTTCAAGATAAAAACCTTATAAATCATTTCAAAAGGATATTATATATAGGCATGGGTGACATGCAACACATATTTTAGTTAGATTGGTCACAGTTAACAATAGTGTCACTAGTTCTAAAACATTGGTAAAGTAGTCCTTATGTTTGAGTTCCATTTAAAAATGGATAATTTGAAATATCAACAAGTTGTTATCAAAACCAATTGATCTAGGAGGATCTATATTTCACTCCAAAAATGAAGTCATCAAATTTTAGGTTGATCATTATCATGGAAAAGATCTCATTGAGAGCTTTCTGGTGCATTTCATGGTTTGCAAAATGGAAATAGGAAAGTAAAAAAATGGGTTTATATGGAACATCTCATTGGACATCAAAAAGTGGATGACAAGTGGTGAGTGGAGATTAAATCATGTGGTGGGTCCTCAAGCCACCACGTAGGTTGACACCATTTACTATGGTCTAATTTAACTATATTATAATTAATTATCATCGAATATTCTAAACAAACCAAATAACCTTATCACTTCCACATGACACATCCACCTAACCACATACCTACCACGTGACCCCATGCTCCATATCCCAACATTCACATTCCAACCACATATTATCCTAAACACCCATGTGAAAGACCCATGCCACCATACATCCACTAAAATCTATGGTAATGCCAATTACTTGGCATGTTAAACCTTTAACTTCATGGTGTGTGTGTGTGTGTGTGTGTATCCCACTAAAATCACTCCTTATAAATATGGGATTAAAGATAAGTGTGACCACCAAAAATGGTAAGGATGGGATTTAAACTCAACCATTTGGGATAAAAGGATAAGATCCCAATCACTTGAGCGTGGGAACATATAATATATAAAGGAGACAAGTTTATATTTGAAGACTTGTTTTTGGATATGAAGACAAGGCTAAACATAGGGTTTAGAGTGGTATAAAGAGACTTAGATATTTTTAAAGGCCTTAAGCTAAATATTCTAGTTTGAGAGTATCTTTGAGATGGAATTAAATCTCTTTAAGATGATTTTGAAGACTTCTTTATATTGAAAGCTATTTTTTGATATTATAATAAAGAGCAGTCCTCTGATTGGAGTGGATCCAAATATGTAGGCTTATATCTGAACTCCATTATCAAATCATGTGTGGTATTTCTACCATTTTTGTCTCTTTTATTATTGAACTCTTAAAATTTAGTGTATTTTGGATATTTTAAAGCTAATTTTAATCCCATAATCACTTTAAAATGTAAATTTTTATTAAATCATTATATTAAGGTTTCAATCCTTTACAAGTGTGTTTTCATTGTTATGAAACTTGTTTTATTTTGATTATAAATCACCTATAAAAGGAAGTATTATCATACAATTTAAGTTATAATTGTAAAAAGTGCCTTTATACACATGCACACATTGTATAGATTTTTTAAAGGCTATTTTAAACTGATAAATATAATTGGACCCTTGTATAGTTTTCAACCATAATTAGAACTCATGTTATGACTATCACATGTAATGACCTTGCACGAGCTTAGAGGATGAGGTGACCCCTTCCCCAAGTCTATATAAACAATGGTAATCCAACTTGGATTTTTTTCAAAGAATTTTGAATATAGGAACAACATCAATTTTGATCATCAGTAAATGTATTTGTGTATTTTCTTTTCAATTTCTATGTAATTAGTTGTTACTTTATTTGATTGTATGTTTTAGTAATCTTTAGTGTGAAATAACTATGAATAGATTCTTGACTGACTTGATTGATGTACTAATTCATAGATTTGCAATAGTTATTGAAAGATTGGTGAATTATATTGATTAAGTCAATTGGGTTGAATTGATTCTTAATTCAGATTGTGCATGAGTGCTTTCCTAGATGTAATTTTCTATGTATGTGTAAAATATGCCTCAGATACTTCACTAACCTGAGCCATAATCTCTTGATTAAGGGTGTGCAATGGCTTCCCTAAAAGGAGAAACCTTTATATGAGTCCTATGGATTTATTTCATCTTTATCTCCTTAGACTTCTTAGACATGTTTGATTGTGTGTGTTAAATTGTTTCTAACAATAAGCATAGGTTTTGAGAGCACTTGTTCTTTTAGAAACTAGCTAGGGAAGTTATTCCTAAAAATCATATAAGATTTATTTTATATGTTACCCTTCCCTCATTTTATTAAGTTTGTTTTGAGACCTACCCACTCTATATTAGCAACTAGCTACCCATCCAAGTCACATAGAGATTCACTACCCTTATTAGGAACCACACTTCTATCAAAAAAACCTTGTCAATAACCTGTATTCCTTACCAGCTATTCCATCAACAAGTTGTCAAAGACCACATAGCTAAAAATCATGCTCTGGATTTAATTTTAACTCCATGGAGATCCTAAAATGTTAGAGGCTACCTCATTATATTGTGGTGTGCATAAAACTTGCATCAACAAAGTTACCCATTTCTTGTTAAGAATTAGATTTTTTCGTAAAAACTTGCATAATTGTTTATTATATTTAGGTGATTCTACCAATATCATACCAAAAGGTATTTATGAAAAAATTGGTTTAATTCCAATTAATTCTAATAGATTATTCTCTCAATCAGATAAATCAAGAGTTAAATTAATTGGTGAACTGTTGAATGTTCATATGCATCTTGCTACAAAGCCAAGGATATAACACTTCTAAGATATCCATGTTATGGATATTCTAGATGCTTTTGAAATTATGCTAAGTAGGGATTAGACCAAATGTTTAATTGGGTAAATTTTAACTAACTTTTCTCATATGTGGCTTCCAAATAAGGGAGTTCTCAATCAAATTTAGATTGAAAGGGAGCCAAAATTGAAACACATGATCACTGAGTACAATGCAACAAATGAAAAGGTCGACATGGTCAATCTTGAGTTAGGATTTTACACTATTGACACCTCAAAGGTATGTGATTCTAAATATTCTTATGCTATGCCTAGAATGTGGAAATTATACTTTGATGGTGCTAGATATAAATCTAGTTATTGAGTAGGAATTATTCTAATCAATCCCATTGAGAAAGAGTTTAATACTTACAGAATTTAGTTTACATGCACTAATAATTTGGTAGAGTATGAAGCTTTAATCATAGGATTAAAATTTTCTATCAAACATAAGGTCAAATAACTACTAGTGTATGATGATCCTAAACTAGTGGTTAATTAAGTTATAAGTAAGTACCAATGCAAATTGTCTTATCTTTAGAAGTACAAGTTTAAAGTGTGGGAATTGATAGAGTACTTTGATGCTTTTAATATTATCTCAATTCATATATAAGAGAACAATTTTTCTGATGAGCTAGCCTTAGTTGCAACCAATGTTATGCCAAATCATGACTCCAAACTAGAAAACCTTAGCATTGAATTGGTTCCATGTCCCTCAGTTCCTGATAATGTCAACCATTCACAAATATTCAATGATGATCAACAAATCATAGATTTCATAAAAAAATAAAGAGTATTTAAGTCTCATATCATTGATGAGGTTAATGAAAATTCTCTTTATGAAGACAAAGTTGATGATAAGATTATTCAATTGAATGATAACAAAATTCCCAAAGACAGGATTGCATTAGAAAGACTGTTTGATATATACAAACTAGTTAAATAGATCAAAGTTCCCATGGTGAATGGTAAATATTATAATGTATTTGAAATAGGTACTCAAGGTTAACCTCAACTAGTAAACATTGGTACAACCTGTATAAATGAAAAAACTAGAAAGGCTAAAGAGTTGTTGACCAAGTACAAAGATGTTATAGTGTGGTCCAATGAAGACTTAAAGATCTTTGATCCTAGAGTCATTACCCATACCATTCCATTAAAATAAGCTTATAATCCTTTTAGGTAAAAATAAAGGCTAGTCAATCCTATTTTAGAGTTATTGAGCTATAAAGAGGTCAAGAAGCTAATGGATGCAAAAATAGTTTTTCCCATTAGACATTCTACCTAGTTAGCTAACTTAGTGCCAGTTAGAAATAATAATGGAAAAATTAGATTATGCATATAATTTATAAATTTGAATAGATATTTTGAAAATGATAACTTTCCTTTACCCTCTCTTGACCAACTCATTCAAATTGTTAGTGGTTCTTCTATGATGCCTTTTCTTGATGTTTTTCAGGTTATAACCAATTACTTGTAAACAAGGATGACATAATGAAAATTTCATTCACAAATAAGTGGGTAAATTTTTCTTACAAAAGAATGCCTTTTGGACTAATAAATGTAGGAGCAACATTTCAAAGAGCTATGGACCATGTCTTTCAAGGTCTCATAGGTAAATACATTATCATATATATAGATGAGCTAACTATGTTTTCTAAAAATAGGGAAGACCACATCATGCATTTACAATAGGTATTTGAACATTTTAGGAGGTATGAAATTTATCTTAATCTTAATAAAAGCATTTTTTGTGTTACAAAAGAGAAGTTAATAAGACATGTTATAACCAAATATGGGATTTATATAGATCCTGATAGAGTTGATGGGATATCCAAAAGAGAACCCCCTAACAGTAGAAAATAATTAAAGTCATTCTTTGGGAAAATCAATTATGTTAGAAAGTTCATTTTTGGTTTTGCAAAGATTGTAAATCTAATTAATGACATGTTGAAGAAGGATGCAAAAGTCACATGGAATGAAGAGAAAAGGAAATCCTTTAAGGACATCAAAGAAGAAATAGTATAGGCACTGATGTTGATAAGTTTTGATTTCACAAAAGATTCATATCTTTATTCTTTTACTTCTAATCATACAATAGTTTTTATTTAACTCAAAAAATAGATAAGTGTGAACACCCTATTACATTTATGAGCACTAATTTCAAGAATTATGAGTTAAACTATCGTCTGATTGAAAAAAAAGCATGTGATTTAGTTAAGAAAATTAATAAGTTTAGACACTATATTCTTAGGAATAAAGTGCATGCAATATTCTCAGACCTTGCCACTAAGCTTAGGTTAAGTCAATGTGAACTAGGAGAGGGAAGAGATAAGTGAATGCCTATTCTCTAAGAATATGATCTTGAGATAAAAATTACAAGTTGGTAAGGTGTCAAGGATTGATTCAAATGATTGACAATACTAATTGTAAAGTAAATGTCATGCATGTGGACCAATAAAATTTTCAACCAAATTATTTGTATGATGAAACTATTCATCTTATAATCAATGGTTCTTGTCTTATAGGATTGAGTAAATAGAAAATAAGAGCTTTGAGGCTCAAGGTAGCACATTTATTGATCAAGGATGGGGTTCTCTTCGAGAAGAATTATGAAAGAATACACTTCATATGTTTTTCAAAAGAAGAAACAACTGAGATCTTGAGAACTTTTCATGAAAAGCTTAAAAGTGGACACCCTTATAGAAATAAAACTCATAAGATACTAAAGGTAGGTTATTATTGGCCCACCATCTTCAAAGATGATCATAAACATGTTAGAGAATGTCATCAATGTTATAATTTCAACACCAAGGAACCAAGAGCAGTTGTGCCATTGAGACCAGTTATGATTGATAAACCTTTTTCTCAATGGGTTGGAATTTCTAGGGGTTATCAACCCTAATTATTATAATAGACACAAATATGTTCTTACTTCTACTGATTACTACACAAGATGGATAGAGGTAGTGGTAACTAAGCAATGTATAATTGAAGATGTGATCAAGTTCTTAGAAGAGAACATTTGCACAAGATTTGGGACACCAATATCTCTAGTCTATGATAATGGACCAGCCTTTATATCTATTGAGATGATTGAGTGGACTTATGATAATAACATAATTTTCAATTTTTCATCAAACCATTACCCTCAAGGTAATGGAGTTTTAGAATCAACAAATAAGAACTTGATGAAAGGCATTAAAAAGTCTACAACTGAAAAACCAAGGACATGGAATAAATTTCTTAAATATACTTTGTGGGTAGATAGAACTAGAGTGAAGCAAGAATTAAAAGCATCATTGTTTATGCTAGTATATGGTCAAAAACCAATCTTCCCCATTACTCTCAATCTTCCAACTTATAATTTCATGTAAGAGTATATGGATGAAGATCAAGAATTTGCAAATTCAAGGCTACTTGACATCATACAAATGGATGATGCAAGGGAAAAATCATTTACCAACTTTAGAAAAAATCAAACCAAAGTCAAGAGATGGTTTGACAAGTGTTTAAATATTAAGGTGTTTAGGTAGGGAAACCTAGTTCTCCTATGGGATAAAGCCTTAGAACAAAAATGAAAACATGTGAAATTCACTCCATTGTGGATTGGTCCTTATCAGATCATTGAGACATTGGGAGACAACACCTTCAAACTCAAAGACTTGCAGGGAGTAAAGTTCACCTTACGATCTAATGGATAATACCTCAAACACTACTTCTCTATTGTACCTCCTTAAGTCTTCATGGAGTGATTTGTAAGACTAGTTAGAATTAGTGTAGGTAAGATTGAATTAGTTTCTTTTCTATTCCTTATTTTTAAATAGTTCTTATAATTATTTATTTTCTTGTTGTTTGTTTGTTTGATGTGTATTTTGCTTATTGTGTGTTTCCATTTCTTTTCTTTGTTCCCTGATTTCAAATAAGTCTTTTCCAAGACAGTCCTTAGCTCCAATTAATGTAGTTGCTCAAAGAACTTCAAAAATTAGGAATACATGCATGACTTATCCATAATGGTTGATCATGGATCTTGTAATTCTAAGCTTGATGTTATTGTTTTGAAAAATTGGTGAGGATTGATATCTACGTTAATTATTCCTTAAAATATTAAACCTTATTTTGATCAAATTTTGATTCAAATAAGGGTTGCATATGCTAAGTAAAAGTTTGAATCATTAGAACAAAGTCATGTTATCACTTTAAAGATTATTATTGCCTGGGATGAAGTTTATGACCAAGGATGATTTTTTCAAGATGAAACATTTGAAAAAATAATAAAACCTAACTAATATTATCTCCCAACCTTTAATAAAAGTTAAATATAGTGGAAAAATTAAAAAAATAAGAGATTTATTTAAAATTTAAAAGATTTATAAGAAATTGTGATTCTAGTAACCTCCATCAAGGATATGGATGCCTGGTTAGTAGTGGAACAAGGCCTTGAGTGGAACAAAAGGTATCTTTTTCAGGGTTATGGATTCCTAGCTAATAGCAGAGCAATGCCCAAGCCTTCAATATTCTAAAATCCTAATTATTAATGAATATATAAATATTCTATAATTCAATGTTAATGATTAAGGTCATGAAGTCAGGAATTTGTTCTCTAAATCCCATGGTAATTAGTCAAGGAATCAAAGCACACACACAACATGACTAAGTTTTGATTTTTGAGCCTAATTCTACATGTGTAAGACTTATTTTAATTATTAATTGATCTTAATAATGATACCTAATCATATAGAATGATTGGTCTAGTTATTAGTTTAAACTAAGAGTATCTGAGTTCTAACATTTTACAATGTTTCCCTAGGGAGTCACCATTTGTTCAACATACCCCCATTTTTGAAAAATAAGGACCCTTATTCAAATTCTATAAATTTGTGATTTAAATTGAACACCCCACATAACCAGAATGCATTATTTGAATATCATGGTTCTCATCATGTTTAAATTATCATGTTAAAATATAATATTCATTTGAAGATCATCCAAATCAATATCTTAATTAACATGTTTGCACATGGTCCTTATTTTACTTCATCTAATGTTGCTAATGATTGCTTCATGTGTTTCTAGGTTACAGGTTTAATTGAGTCCCAATCGTATGAACAATATTTAGGGTTTTATGCTTTAATGTTAATGAACCCTTTTACTAATCCTTAGTCTTTGATTGATTAACTGAATCTATGTTTAAAACATGTTAAAACCATAGTCTAATACATTTTAGCCTAAGTCCTTCTGAAATAGATTCAAATCTATGTAGGATCAAAGTTATGTGGGAGCACTTTACTATATTTTAAACTTAGTTTAAATTTTATCCTAAATTTCTAATCATGTTTATTAACATGACTAAAAATTTAGTCTAAAACTTTATCCTAAGTCTCTTTATATTATCTGAGCCCTTACATAGTTTATTTTCATTGCCCGTAGGAATGAATTAACATAAAGACTCTAAGTGTCAAGATATTGGGGTCTTGAGTCAAAGAGAAATGGTACATTGGCACCCACCTAGGTCAAATTATCAAAGCCCTTGATATTAAATGCACAATTGTCATGATCTCGATGG
Organism: Torreya grandis; assembly: GCA_037957365.1. NCBI lineage: Eukaryota > Viridiplantae > Streptophyta > Pinopsida > Cupressales > Taxaceae > Torreya > Torreya grandis. The sequence continues at coordinate 1,628,428 of JARHVA010002904.1, forward strand.
TAGATCAAACATATAATGATGAGTAAATAGTCAAATTATCAAAGAGCCTATGAAGGAGCGTAAGAGTGATAAGTGTCATGATCTTGGTGAGTGATAAAACAAATCAATAGTTTGTGTTAGGATTTATGAATAGGGAGTGGAAAAAATCAATGATCTGTGTTCATTCGTATATCTAGTAGATCGATAGTGTGAATGAAGGTGGACTTTTTAAAGGGCTCAGATCAAATGTGATAGTGACATGTGTCATAACCATGATGAATTATATGGAGATAAATGAATAGCATTCAGGATTTTGGATCAAAATCAAAGGTGTCAAGTGGGTCAATAATTCAATGAGCCTAGATCTAACAAAAGGCTACCATGTGACATAAAGGCATTAAGTGATGGAGTGTGTTTGTAAAGTACACAGAGAGCCCATGAAGCTACCAAGTGGCACAATCTAAGGGGCTTAGATGGAAGTTCAATGGCCCATGATGAAGTCAAGGCTAGGAATACTTTTAAGAGATCAACAATGAAAATTGATTGAGCTTTGAGATTGCATGAAGTAATGACACATGTCAAAAAGTTACAAACAATCATATTTTAAATATATGAGCAATGTGACATGGAAATGCCACATAAGGAAGACATGTAAAATTGGATATCTTATGGAACCAAACACATGAAAGGTATAAATGTGTAAATAAAATTCAATCTAAGTCATAAGAACTCATTATTCAAACTAGCTAACTGCCATTAGAACCCTGCATAAACCTTCAAAAAGCCCTAAGGTGTATGAATTGCCCTAAATTATCTCTAAAATCACTATAATCAAATTGAAATAGTTGAATTATCATCCCTAATTGGATAATATGATAAATATTATAGCAATGTCCACCCATAAACATGTTTCAAAGCAAGATGTGGAGCTATATTTGACAACAGATATAGAAGGTCATGTATTTAAGGACACAGAGTTTGTTGATGTTGCTTTATGTTAATTTATAGATTTGTGCTCACATTATTAATTATAAATAACATAATTATTATATATTACATTATTATAGTATTGTTAATATACTATTGTTACACACAATAATAATATATAGGTTATTAGTATTTGTGTGTTTATAGAAGATTTGGGTGAGAGTTTGTAGGGATATATCATCCTAAATATAGGAATGCCATTTCCTATATATTTGTACTCTATATTATTTGTAATATAATGTAAGAGAATAAATAAGATAGTATAATAGTGTAAGAGAATAAATAAGAGAGTAGAATATTATTGTGTTTGAAATCCTCTCTCTGTGTATTTAGCTCTTTTTCTATATTTTTTTAATGTTGATCTAAACTAGCCCCAACAATGGTATTAGAGCATTGTATGATCCTATGCATAATGAGAGTTTAAATGGAATTTTGAGAGTAGATATGGGTAATTTTATTCTACATTACCCCAAATTATGTCCACAGTTTTGGCTTTAATAGTTTGTGTTGGGATCCAAATTGGATAATTAATATTTCTACGCCCATGTCACCATGCACCTAGTAGATTAAACTTTCATTCTTATCTCCATGTGTGAAAATTGTATTTGTCATCTCAAACACCTGTATTTGGTTCTAAAGGGATGAATTTTGATCTTTTATAAAGATTGTTATTCAAGACAACTTCTATTAAAATTCTAAACTTCTCATACGTGTGTCAAGATTCAAATCTGTAATTCTTGTTTGAAAATATTTATTTGTCTAATTATGTCAATTTTGATGTTTTGAGCTATCTATTCTTAGTAGTGTCTTCTTATGCAGTCTAATCCAATTCTCAAAATGTAGTTACTACCAAAATAATTCCTAATGTGTGCATTTGAAGGCATTTAGTTGATCTACAATAGCTATTCACTGTCAACTTCTACTTGACTGAAGTAGTCTTATGACTTCTCTATTACCTTATAATTGGTTTTTATGTAAGTCATATTTCTTGGTAGTCACACTTGATTTAGTGTTAGTTTCATGGTATTAGGTTTAAGTGAGTCGTATAAAGTTTTTTTTGTTGGTTAACATCAAGTTTATATATATATATATATATATATATATATATAGTTTATGTGTTGTACTCACTTTAGTTATTTAAGAAATCAAAGTTAAGTTTTAATAATTTATATTTTGTTTTCTCTTTATTTTTAGGTTATGGTCAATATTAATTGTCATTATGGTTATTATTAAGTTTTGTCAAAGTCATTTAGGTGAATTAGGTATTGTCATAATAATTAAATGGTTAATGTTATATATGTCAATAAATTATTTTTTGACTCATTAGTTAAATTTAAGTCATCTATTTGAGTCCATGTACAAAAATATAAAATGTTAGAGTTAAGTCATTTTTTGAGTCAAGTGTTAAGAGTCAGTTTTATGTCTAGTCATGTTGTTATAATGTCAAAAATTGTATTTTTTTAATTTTTTCCTTACATATGCATTATCGCTTGTATGTGACATCCAAATTATGGGGGGGATTTCCCTTGAACATATTATGTACATGAGCTATAAATACATACCATATAAGTAAAGAGATACATACTAAAGTATGGAGGATACATGGAGGTTGGAGGTATTTTAGTGACCTCTCATTAGTCACCAACGATAGAGTCACACTAATGTTTTGGTGACATTTTGTGTAGCATGATTTTTTATTTATTGTTTGTTTGAATAAGAATATAAGGACATTATTTTTCACATGTGTGGTGTGATTTGTGCCAAAGTAGATAATGCCAAAGATAGTTATTTAGTGGTAGTGAAAGCCATCTATACTATTTTTGTTTATGTGGAAATAGACATTAATAGAGGCTATATAAGATGACAATGAAGACTGGTTTGTCATGATATTTTAATTTTTTGAGTTATGTGTGTTTTCATTCCCCTACTTGTTTGAAATAAATCTACTATTTGGAGACAAGGGAGAGTGTGGATATAATGGAATGTGGAAAATAGTTGTATAGGAGGGAAACACAAAAATCCTTTGACTATAGAGATCCTTTAACTACATTACTTCTTTGTGGAGATGATCATCTAGTGACACATCTATTACAGTCATATGGAGTAAATATAGGATTTATTCCTTCACATAGTAGTGGTCATGTGCAACAAGATCTAGACATCAAGATTTAGATAGTAGTATGTAGACTTAAAAGTATGTATTGGCATATGATTTTGTTCATGCCAATTATTGATGATGTATCATATCCCCATGTTCACATTAAGGGGGTGTAGGATAGAAATTAATAATGTTCAAAAGGGGGTGAATGTTAAGGTATAGCTTTGTGCTCACATTATTAATTATAAATAATTTAATTATTAATTTTATTTTATTAGATTATTGTTAATATATTATCATTACACATAATAATAATATATAAGTTGTTAGTATTTATGTGTTTATAGAAGATTCAATTGAGAGTTTATAGGGATATATCATACCAAATATAGGAATGCCATTTCCTATATATATTTACTCTATATGGTTTGTAATATAATGTAATAAAATAAATAAGAGAGTATAATATCATTGTGTTTAAAATCCTCTCTCTATGTATTTGGCTCATTTTTTTGTATTTTTTTCAATGCTGATCTGAACTAGCCCCAACACTCTAAACATAGGTGATAACAATTGGTCTGAATTGTTTTGGAAAATTGAAAACTATAAAGCCATCACCAAAGAGGAAGGGAATATTCTCTATAAAAAATGCTCTATGATGACATTGTAGCAATACAAATGACTGGACTTCACTACATAGTTGAAAAACCTAAGGTACTTCACTGCATTAATATTCTTAGTCCCATTTTTAAGGAAGTTAAGATATATAAGGGCATATTAATCAATGAATATAATCAAAGGTAATTGGATTACATTTCCCCAATATCCTTTGAGTCCTATTACAATATCCTTAAACCCCAAATTGACTTGACCTCAATTAACTCATGGGCTAAGGAACACAATTTGATGGATACCCTAGTTGTGTGGTTAGAATTTGGTAACCAAGTTATTGTAGACCTTGATAAGGAAATTCTTATTAGTCATTTTAGACCATAGGTTATGATGGAAATGATAATGTTGAATACATTGTATGGATGTGAAACCATAACTTATCTTGATCCTATGCGGATACCAATGGTGTATTTCATTGTTTAAAAAGTGATAGTTCCCCCATTGGGTGAGATAATTAGCATCTTTTTGAGTAGATAAATATATGCAATCAAGCATAAGAAGAAGAATGAATTTTTCATTATGTCTTATCTCTCATATTCCCTATATGTAACAACAAATATCCCTAATCAGAGAGAATGCTATCCAAATGGAACCTAGACTATTTTTTAATACTATTCTAAGTTGTACATTTACAAATATAGGGATCACATTTAATTTATATATGATTGTGTCTATCTAGCATTGATTGAAGCTATAATTGGTATACCTATGTCAATAATTAGCCCTTTTATCAAGAAATATATTGAAGTAATGGGGGATATATGGTTGTACCCTAACTTCACTATCATAAGAATTGAGGGAACTCAAAATTATACTCTCATGTTGCTAATCCATGTTTATGATAAGCTAGTAGAGCAAGAGGTGGCCTACCAATTATTATAATTTTTAGATAGCCTTTTCAAATCCAAAAGAAAAGGAGTTCTTCATAGAATCCCAATGATAATTGGCAAGACTACCTTTAGACAGTGGGATCACATTGAGGTAACACCAAAACATAGATAGTCTTTTAATTTACAAATGGATAAAATTATACAATGGAACCCTTGTAAAATATTCAAAGAAAATTTAATATTTAAATTTATCTTGAATGTATCATATGATCATTATCCTAGCATATTTGACATTGTATACACCAAGGCTTCCTCCTACTTTAAAGTAACTAGGAGATTTAAAGAGTACAACATCACACCTAAGTTTAAGTAAAGTAGAGATCAAAAGGTAGATGGTAGATGGTAGTTGGGCCCTAGATAATGTCATTTGATAAGTGGTGAAATTTCTAAGCTCTGAATAATATAAGTTAGAATATATCATAAAATTGAGGAGAAAAGGCTAGGTGAAATAACTTATAGTGCATCAATTCTTGAATCTTCCATGGTAGCCAAGTAGGAGTCACATCAAGGAGAAGTTCATATGATAGCCATAGATCCTCAAGAATATATTGAGGATGTATTAAATATGTTATCTATGACATATATAGATTGAAATGAAGAAGAGATAAGTTTTTAAAAAACTAAAGAAGATAAGGCGAAACAAAAGGTATTGGACTTGGTACCCATTGGTATTCCAAAGAGGAAAGCAGAGACTGCCCCTATTTTAAAAGTTGAGAAGACCAAGGTGACCATCACTCCTCCCTTGAAGGAAGTTAATTTATTCAATGAATAAAAAGTTTTTTAAGGTCCTCTTATCCTTGAGTGGTTTATTTATGAACCAAGATTGGAAAAGCCACCCACTTATCACCCATGGCCCTTGGTCAAGGCTACTAATATCCCTGTGAAATAAGAACTAAAACCATGGATAGTTTCTTTATAGGAAGAGGAGGTAAGAAGACTGGCTACTCCAAGCCATTAAGTAGACCAATCACAAAAGGAAGTCTTAATAATATATTGGTAATTATCCAAATATTAATTATCTTTATAGGTCAACCTATACATTCCACATGTAGATGAAATGATAATTTATACAAATATTACTCTATTTATACATAATAGGCCTAATAATTCCTAGTTTAACATCTATAAAGCAAGTACTAAGAAAGATTATTATATCACTTGCACATTGAGAGGGACTACCCTAAATATCCCAAATTAAAAAGGCACTAGCCAAATCTAAAACACCTAATTCAAGTCAACTTTTCAATTTTCAAGTGTCAAAAGCTATATTTTAGGTTACATCCATACTATTGGTTCATAATTTCACACATACACACAAATTTAAGAATTATATGTAGTTTTATTCCTCTTAAAATAATATTATATAGATAAGTAGTGATTATCCATTCATTGGGGAGTGCTCGAAGTTAGTTTAACCTAATAATATTACCCATTTTTACTAGTTTACCTAATGTGTAAAGTGTAATTAGGGTTTTAAATTGAAGGATATATTTTTTCATATTCACATACAAAGTAAGTTGTTAATGTCAAATAGAAATAAGGATTATAAATATGTGTACCTACCTATGCCAAACTAGTGAGACAAATGTTATATGGATGAGTCTAGAAGAAGGAAGATGCCTAAATTTGGAACAAACATCTAGATCTTTATGATTTATCCATGAATATTCATATATCTTATTTACAAAGCTATGTGACTCTAGATCCATCTTGAATTTTTTCTTTTCACCTTCACATAGTCTAAAAGTAGAACATATTAGTAACAAGCTAAGTACCCTAATATTTTTAGTACATTCTACAAATAGTAAATTTAAATAGTTAAATATTACTCTACTGTAGCATTCATATTTGGTTAATTTAAACATATATTAAGTAATTAAAATTATCTTAAGATTTATCTTTCTTAGATAATTAATTTGAAATAAGGTAAAACATATTTAAGAACTTGGTCCTTATATTGATCACTTTAAGTCATAAGTTACATTGGGGATTCAATTCACCTTTTTAGGGTTTTATATTCTATATTAGGGTTTTAGAATTTGTCTTTGATTTCCCCTTATCATACACATAAATTTAAAAATTCACATTTTTCCTAGGGTTTAACACTCATTTTCTTATTAAGGCTTCCTCTCGTAGGATTTTGGTTTATCCTCCTACCTATTTGGTTCATATATGAATCACAACAAATCTATTTTAAAAATATTTAGATATTTTTTTATTCATATTGGTTGAATCAAAAAACTTTTTTTTTAATAAATTTCTATATGGATTTCTTGGAATTAGGTGTTATTACTTTTAGTAGGTTTTACCTAGATGGAAAAGGACACATCTATTTTAAAAGTAATTTATGGGTTTCATTTAATTTATAATATTTAAGAAAACTCATTTTTTGTTTTCCATATATCAACACATTTTTATTTGAGTTTTTGACTTTTTATCTGGTCCTTAAGTCATATTTATTTGGGTTTCAAATTCTTTTGCTAAAATTTCATTTTTAGATCTGATTTTTAATCTACTCTTCATTTATGTTAGAATTTATCCTAGGATAGGATTTATGATTATGTTACTTATTATTTTAGGGTTAAATAACATCAAAATGAGTGAGCATCCTAAAACCCATAATAGCCCTTATCTTATGTATTTCATATTTCTACCCATTCCATGGATTATGAATGAAATAATGATCAGTCTTGTGTGAATAATGTTGCTAATTATGTAGACAAATATTATAATTTTGAAAGAAATGACTATGATTATGATTATGAATAATATTGGTATGTTAATGATAAATCTATCGAAGTATAATAAAAATGAGATAATGTTGAAATCAATTTTCTTGATCTTAATATACAATCTATTAATACTTAATCAAACATTATAATAAGAATTTAATCATAATGAATTACATATTTCACTCCTTGATGTCTCTAGTATTATACATAAGAAATCTAATATAATATATCCATGGATAGATGATACAAATATGGGTTCTCATGATGTTTTTCCTTACAATGATGTTTCTAAATTCAATAATGTTTCTAATGATATAAAAAAGCATGATATTATTTTTACTCTACAAATAGTAAATTTTATTACTTCAATCATAATCTACTGTAGCATTCATATTTGGTTACTTTAGACATATATTGAGTAATCTAAATTATCTTAAGTCTTATATTTCCTAGATATTTAATTTTAAATAAGGTAAAACATATTGGGGAACTTAGTGCTTATATCGAGAACTTTAAATCCTAGGTTTTATTAGAGATTCATTCCACATTTTTATGGTTTTATATGTCTAAATTAAGGTTTTAGACTTGAGCTTTGAGTTCCCCTCATCACACACACAAATTTAAAACTTCACCTTTTCCCTAGGGTTTTACACACATTTTCCTATCAAGGCTTCCACCTAGGCTTATGGTTCATCCTCCTACATATTTGGTTCATATACGATTCACAAAAAATATATTTTAAAAATTCTTGGATATTTTTGTTATTCATATTGGTTGAATAAAAAAACTTTTTTTTGGTAAATTTATACATGGAGTTTTCGGAATTAGGGGTTTACTAATTTTTGTAAGGTTTTTCTAGAGGGTGAAGGACACATCTATTTTAAAAATAATTTATGGGTTTCATTTATTTTATAACATTTAACAAAACGCATTTTGGGTTTTCCATATATCCACACATTTTTATTTGAATGGCTGGTTTTTTATTTGGTCCTTAATTCATATTTATTTGGGTTTTAAAATTTTGTGCCAAAGTTTCATTTTTAGGTTTAATTTCTAATATACTCTTCATCTATGTTAGAATTTATTCTAGGAGTAAGCTTTATGTTTATGTTACTTACTATTTTAGGGTCTAATAAATTCAAAATGAGTGATCATCCTAAAACCCCTAATAGCCCTTATCCTATGGATTTCATATTTTCTACCCATTCCATGACTTATGAATGAAATAATGATCAATCATTCCTGATTAATGATGCTAATTATGTAGATGAATATTGTATTTGTGAAGGAAATAATTATGATTATGATTATGATTACGATTATGATTACAAAAAAGATTAGTATGTTAATGATAAATCTATTGAATTATAATAAAAATGAGCTAATGTTGAGCTTAATTATCCTAATCTTTATATACACTCTATTATTTATATTAAGATAAACCCACCTTTAAATGGTGTGTAATCTAGCCTAGACACAATGGGAGACCCAAGTCTCACAAAAAAAGCAAAGAAGAATCAATATATCCAACATGGTCATGAAATAAACACAAATTGGGCACATAGAAGAACCCTAAAGACACAAAATAGAAATACCCATCCCTAACCCTTAGATAGGTTGCTAAATAACACAAAAGAAGCAAAATAAAAAAGGAGGACCATCATCTAGAAGCATCAACCATCAAATCCAATTATGATAGGCTCCATATATTGTTAAAACTTGAAATGGTATTGCAACTCATATGACTCCTGACCTTTCTAAAAAATTCATAAAGGGGAAGAACTAAAATTTATCCATCATAATTTTAGATCCATTGAGAAGCATTAAAATTCTCCTAATTGAGGATACAATTCAAAATTCCATGGGCCTCCATACATGAATTATTTATATGACCAAATTTCTTTCAACTTGAATAAGTTTCTTTATCTAGATATCAAACACAATTTCCTAGTTCTAAGATCCCATAATGAACCTAAAAAAAATGGATTTAGGGAAAGTATGGTCCATAGCAAATAACACAAAAAATATCATTCAGATAAATTTTTTGTAAGAGTGGGTAGTAGGGTCAATGCTCACTAATAAACCAAAAATTTCCATAATGCTTCTTAGGATCCAGTCTATTCAAAAAGTGAGAAGAAGATCAAGGATTTATAACCATAGAATAATTCAATCACTTTTAAAATTCAAGTGAGATCCATTAAATTTATAAGGTTGAATCATGAGTATTTCCCTTCTAATCAACTATGGTCATCCATTCATGATTCTTGTGTAATTCTCTCTAAAAAAAAAAAAAAATGATCATTAGCTAGAAAAATTATTTCAACTCCTTCAATCCCCATCTACTTCCTTTTTGTCCAATTCTTGATTTATTCAATGCTTTACTCCAAATAATTTTCCAACCAAGGATTTTACATACTTTTCTTTAGATTCTTCTAGAACAATATCCAACACATACAAAATCAAATTCCTATAAATGGATTTAATGGTCAAATACTTTTTTTTTTCACTCAATGTTCCTCTTCCATTCCTTTAACATTATCCAAATCTTAAAAGGACCAATCCTAACTCTCATAGTCAACAAAAAAAAATCTTTCAGTGAATGTTTGAATTTTCTCCTATGTGGGTAGGATAATAAATGCTCTATCTACCAACTTTTTTGGAGGGAACATTCCTCTAGTGATTCAAAATTAAAATCGGTATAAAAGAGATGAATTTAATGCTCTAATAGATTGAACCAAGAATATGCCTAGGAACTAGAAGTATTTTCATGTTACTTCCTATCCTAAATCACTAATCATCACTAACAAGTCAAAATTACATGTGATCCTTTCAAGGGTACTCCTGAAATTAACTAACTTCCAACACTTAGAATCCTAAAAAATACTTATAGTGCTTACATGTCATAAAGGACCCCAATCCATCAAAATATGTTTCATGAAGATTATAAAATCTTGGACTATCTCAATATCCTCTACAATTTATTTTTAGAGTGTTTTCCATTTTCCTTCCTCTTGTAGTGGCACCAAAAATAACTTTTTTCCTTTATTTTTTAGATTTTTTGCCTAGATCCAATTCTCCTCATGAGGTATAGAAGTTACCTTAATTATTTCAAATTTTATACTATCTTTCTAAGGAAAATTAATTTTGTTGATTAAGATCTAATTAAGAGGCAATCCTTGTTGTTGAGGACTACTACTCTTCTTTATTTTTGGAGAGGGGGTCATGTAGGGAATCATAAGGAACCCTATGATGACTTCCATATCAATAGGTCTTTAACCTTCTAAATTAATGAAACAAAAATGTACCCAAAATTCTTAAAATAAATCCTTTTACCTTTCTCTTATGGGCTAAGGAGTTTTAAGGGTTCTAAATTTGATTCTATCAATTTCAATCACTTTATTAAGGACCTACGAGAGAGATCCACATCCTTAAAATTATTTGAAATCATTTTATCCCCAAAGGTAATATCCTAACATTTTTTAAATACCAAATCCTAAACTTCTGTAGTGAAATTTTATTTAATAGTCAAGGGGATTGAAGGATTTTTTCATGACTCAATAAGAATCTTAACCACCTCCTTCTCTGGATTCTTTTTAAGAGTTGGGTAGAAAATTTTTTCATGGCCAAATGAACATCCTTTACATATAAACTCATCCCTTTCATAAATTATTTTTTGATTTAATTTTCTAATTCTAGAGTTACATTGGATACTTCTTAGAACTAGTTTATTCATTTGAACATAGACACTAAGCAAAGCTTCAACCAATATTATTTTGGACTTAGTAACTAGGTCAATGGACATTGATTGACTAATGAGTCATGTAATACTAAATAAGACCTCCTCCTCCCATAATTCTAGGGGAAGTCTCAGAAAGTTAACCCACATTATAATTTACATAAGAGTGTTACTATCCAGATTCAATCCAAGATTCCATTTCTTGAGGGAAAGAAAATATTTTCCCAAGTACCACGGTCCTTCTTCCAAGGATTTCTCATAATTTTCCAATGAAGATAAGGAGACCAAAAAATATTTATTTTCCATGGAAACCACTTTAATATGTCAAAAATAATTCCACTTGTTGCTCACCCATTATCTAAAGGTATCAATTCTTGGCTTATATACATATAACTGTGACAAAAGAGAGTCCTCTAGTAAGGCTATTGTGCTTTCCAAAATGGAATCTAGGATATACAAAATATCTTCATTCTCTTGTCTAATAGGTTTGAGATTATGACTGGTCAAGTATTTAAAACCCCTTGATCCTGAGAGAACTACTTCCGAAGAATGCTTAGGCTCCTTCTCCCTCTCAACTTCAAACTTATTAAACCCATCACTATCTATGGTCCCCCTAGTCAATTTTATTCTTTCAAAGACCAACCTATCACCTTTTTGGGGCTACTATTTTGTTATCATGGATTGTGTATATTTGGGGAAGAGATTGTTAAATCCTAATCTTGAACATAAAAATTTTTATATACAATCTATTGTTAATTAAGAAGTAAAACTTGTAATTCATTATTATTTTATTCTTATTCTAGTGTATATGCACTATTGTTAATAAAAAACTAGAATAAGAATAAAATCATAATGAATTACATATTTCACTTCTTGATGTCTCTAGAATTCTACTTAATAAATATGATATAGTACAACCATGGATAGATGATACAAATATGGATTCTCATGATGTTTTTCCTTATATTGATTTTTCTAAATTCAATATTTTTTAATGATATAAAAAATGATGATATTATTTTTACTCTAAAATAGTAATATTCAATAGTTCAATCATAATCTACTATAGCATTCATATTTAATTATTGTAGACATATATTAATTAGTCTAAATTATCTTAAGTTTTATCTTTCTTAGATAATTAATTTGAAATAAGGTATAACATATTAAAGAATTTGGTCCTATTTATTCTCTTGAAGTGAAACATGATGCTATTTATTCTTTTTTTGAAATGAAAAATGATGTTACTATTTCAAAATAATGTGATGTTCCTTTCTCTTCTCTAGAAATGAAATATAATATTCCTCCTCAATGGGAATTAAATATGGTAGTATTATTTCTTATCTTGAATTGAAATGTGATGTTCCTCTTTGCTCTCTATAAATTAAATATGATAGTTTCCTTCTTCTCTTGAAATGAAATATAATTTTATTTATTTATATTCACACAAGGCTTCTATTGAACAAAATCTCATGTTCTATGCCTTATCTAAAATAAAAATGTGATGATAATTATAATTCCTAAAATAATGTTACCATAGAGTGTGTAGGGGAAGAACCCTTCCATGTTTGGAGAGCTAAAGCTTGAACACAAGTTGGTTTCAAACAAATAATCATTCATTCAAATTAATTTAGTCAATATATCATGTTATATATATATAGGTTGATTATGTCTTATAAATTAAGATATTTCCCATCCAATTTATGCCTTAAATTTCTCCCACAAATATCTCACTATCTCTATAATCATTCTTAATATTATATTACACATGCATTTTTATTATAAATCACATACACACCAATAATATATTTTATAAAATAACCTATACCTATAACTAATATCTCACCAATGTAAGTAAAAAATATTTTTTCCAAAATTCCCCCACTTAGTGCTCACATGAGTAGATACAAAATCACCCAAAAATTTGGCATTGGGCTCACCTAATAATGCACCCATTACATAAATGGGATATTTCATAATGAGGATCATCACACATGTTTTACAGAGATAAAAACTATGTTTCAATAGAGACTTATTTCAATAATAGATAATTGACACACACTAAAGAGACTATAAAAACTCATAATATGAAAATTAATAATTTATTACAAATTGACACATGATGCCAATAGACACATATATTAAAGAACTAACATGTAAAATGAAAAACTACATTGAACAATACAATAATAGAAATGAGAAACTTAACTTTAATTTCTAATTTTTTTAATTTGATTGGGTAAATAACCTAGTTTTATAGGGATCTAGGAACCACAAAAGTATTATACAAAAATATCAATAGGCCAATCCATGTTCAAATAATAAAAACTAACTATAGCATACCATAAGAAAGGAAAAATAACAACATGAAAAGATCAGGGGGTCCCTCTGGTGTTTCCTTCTCCTCTTCTAGTGTCTTCTCTAGAATACCCCACTTGATCTTGGAGACCTTTAACCATGTAGGATTACCAGGTCTTTCTATTAGGTCACCTAGAAGAATCATGTATGGCCTTCTCTAGCCTTAAACCTATAAGGGTGTCTTCTTAATGGGGGTCAATTTGGGGAAACTAGGTAGGGGGTTTCCATGACCTTCAAACACTATTTGATAGGGGTCTAATTAATCTTAGTGGTTTAGAAAAATGATTACACAATTGATTTAGCCTACCTATATAGGGAATTCCACTCTTATATAAGGTTCACAAGGATTAGAACAATATCTTGCACCATGTTATTAAAAGTCTCTAGTTGTTCCTTATTATTTTGTAGCTCCATAGACATAATAATTTTTCCCTTCTTGGTAGCCTCCATGTAAGTTCCCTCATCTAGGAAGACTTCCTTAGGTTTGGGGATAAAGAGCTTAAGGGAAAGGTCTTCGATAGAGGTTTTAGATAGACTAGCCTAGGGAGTGCTCATAGATGGGTGGTAGGGCCCTGAGGTTGGGTCCTACTCTAGGGAATCCTCTTGAGTGTCCTCCTTGGTGGAGGATTCCCCTTGGGGGAGATCCCTCCCTTACAAAGTTTGACCATGCTTGACAAGTAGGATAATGAGCCCCTAGTGCAAAATAGGGCTGGACTCATTGACTTGGTGAGCCAAGGTAACACATTCAAGTAAATTTAACAGGTAGAATGATATGTTGATCTTATATAACAGAAAGTGGTTTAATAGAAAAAAATGATGAGAAAATATTAGGGTATATTTACCCTCTAAGGTCATGTATCTCATTACTTGAAGACATATTTTCACAACTATTGTCATAGAAAGTCCATCTAGGGGAAACCCTTCTTATTGATTTTCATGAACTCATTCATACAAAAAAGTGTTGAAGGAGCTCCTACTTCTTAGTCTGATCCTTTAAGTCCTTTGTCCCCTCACAAGACATGCCATTAGCCTCCCTAATAAATTCCTCTGTGATTGTGATCTTTATGCCCTAAATTAACACCATGCACTTGTTCTATGTAGTCATGAAATCTAAAGCCATTTCAACATCATGCTTAGTAATTGTCACCATTAGATCCATGAGACCCCTATGCCTAAGCTTTTTTTGAACCTTATTCTATCCCTACACCTCCACAAATGAGATAGGCTCTATCCATCTCTATCTCCCCCCTTTGGAATAGTGATAGTAGAGCCAATACAAATGGATGGATGGTTTTAGAGAGAATGGGTTTGAATAATGTGAATAATGATTGGGATGCCTAATTTTTTTTCCTATAAAAATTAAACCACCTCATATGTTCATAATGTAAAATAATCATATTTAAATTCCATCCCTTAATATAAATATTTCATGCATGTGATGACATGATATCCCATTCAACTTGTAATACTTTCATCCTGTATGGCCTTTAAGACATTATTGGGGGCATGGAATCCTCATTTATAATATAAACAAAGGATATTATTATAAATTAAATTTATTAACATATTATATGGCTAATAATAATGAGTTATCTTCACAATTATAAAATATCTAATGACAACATACTAAATAAAACTTATAATAAATAATGACAATTAAAAGACTTAAAAAATATCTAATACAATTACCATATAAAACTAAAGATAATAATCATAAGTTATTGACACTTAAAAAAATAAATACTAAACAAAACATAAATCTAAAATAAAAATTATAAAATACACAATAAATACCACATATCATATAAATATCAACCTCTATAACTAAAACTACCAAGATAGCTAAATATACCATGAGCCACGTAAAATGATAGGATTTATAAATATTTTAAGCCACATGATATAGAAAATAGTGTTTCTTAATGTCAAGGAGAGTGATATTATATGAGGTGGATGATATATTAGATGAAGGTGTGCTTCCATGTATGAGATTGAGTTGATGCAACATGTCGTTGATACCCATTGAAAGCACCAGAGTGTGCTAAGAATGAGTTGAGTTCTATGAGATGAGTGATTATAAGTTAGAATGGGCTTGAGTTGGTTAGATTTGTATAAAATAGGATTAATTCTAATTCAAATTTTATTAATAATATTGATGTGAGGAGTTGAGTCACAAAAACACTTATCAATGTTGTTGACACAAATGTATAAAAAGTAGATATATGTATATCTAGATGAAAAGATCAAAATCAAAGTGGATAATGATGCACCAATCTATACGAAACATAGTGAAACTAAGTTAAGGTTAAAATAATACAATTGGTTCTTGGATGGTGAGCCAAGGAGATCCATTCTAATATAACTATGGTAGGTGTAGAGGGATTTCATTACAGGTTGAGCCATGTAGGAGACTATTTTTTGAGGCCACATATGGAAGTTAAGATCAATGCCAAGTTATAGATATATGTAAACTAATCAAACCATTTATTATAAACCCTCATGAAAATATGAAACTATACAACCAGGGCAGATCTAAAAATAAGAACCACGGTAAAAAAATATAATATAAAAATAAATTAATGACAATAGAATTAACACATGGTCTACATTGTTATTCTAATGTCATAAATAATAATCAAATGAAGGTATAATGAATGAAATTGAATTTTCATGTGGTCTACATTACTCATCCATTTTACTAAATAAAACCTAATTTTATAGAGAGGTTTTCTCAAACATGCTCTGATACCAAATGTAAGGGAAGAAACCTTCCATGTTGGGAGAGTTTAAGGTCAAATACAATTTGGTTTTAGTCAATCAGTCATTTATTAAAATTAATTTAATAAATATGGTATTATATATACATACATACATACATACATACATACATACATACATACATACATATATACATACATACATACATACATACATACATACATACATATATATATATATATATATATATATGTTGATGAGATCTAATAAATTAGGAGATTTCCCAATCACTTTATGCTTTAACGTTATCCCTAAAATATATCTCTATCCCTATAATATTTTCTCAAGATTTAACTATAATGAGTTGTCAAATTAAAAATCCAATACATATAAATAATATAATTAAAAAAATAACCTACACATATAATTAATAAATCATAAATTTGTGTATAAACAATATTATTTCCCAAAGACAGAGTATTTCCATTATCCATTAAATAATTACTCAAGATTTATGGATAAAACTGTGTAATATTTTTTATATCAATGTTTTAGATCACACTCCATGAACCATCATCAAGATAAGAAAATAAAAAATATTAAAAATATATTATATTATTTTCTCTCATCTTGGTGATGGTTTATGGAGTGTGATCTGAAGCATTGATATAAAAAAATCTTACATAGTTTTATCCAAAAATTATGAGCAATTAATATTATTTTCAACAAAGTGTGATTATGAGTTATGCAATGATGTTTAAATAGAGTGTGATTCAAAATTATGATATAATATTTCCATAGAGAGTGATTCAAATGTATGCAATGGTGTTTCCATAGAGTGTGATTCCAAAAAAAATAATGAAGAAAATATTTATGATGAATCTACTAATATACCTATGTTTAGGATAGATGATGAGTTGAAACTAGTGAATGAATATTTCTAGACAACTACCATCCTTATTATCCATATAATTTATATGATGCATTCCATATGTGAGATTAAAAATAAAGTTATTTATTTCAATTTAAAATATAAATCATATAATTATTATACATATAATAATGTAATCTTAGGACAACCTATAACACAAATTGTATTTATTTCCAATTATCCCAAAGGGTTTTAATGAGTAAATTCTAATTTTTTGATGGCCATGAATATCCTAGTAATCACTTGACTACATATATACTTTATTTTGGGAAGTGCTCAAATGATGGAAGAAAATTATTAAAATAATTCCACAAAATTTTAATAGGAGAAGCCTTAGATGGGCTCTATAATCTTTGAATTAGGTATTTAACTTTCTTTAAGAAGTAGGAAAAAGTTTTCTTATATATATTTGATAATAAAAATGTTACTAAATCCACATTAAAACATATTAAAATATTACAAAAAGGCCATTATGAACTTATTAAATATTATGTTTTATAATTTAATAATACATTACATTGTATAATATATGAAACTTCATATTTGGAAAAAAAATTAATCTTTAGATAAGTCTTATGTTTCCACTAAAGGAAAGATAACTTTACAACTCTTATCCTTGTTTTGAGATACTTTACATTGATATTTTAAACCTCTGTTCTTACTTTTGATTCACATAAGTCAAAAGCTTCATGTGCCTCTGATCTCACATATGATTCACATAAGTCAAAAAATTGAAATTTTAGAAGAGTATCTTCACATAAGAAGGAATTTTGACATAGAAAAGTTGATCTAAGTACATCACCTTTTAAATAAAAAAGTCCAATAAAGGTTCTTAATGAAATATAAGAATCAAAGAACATGGTTTATAAGATAAAAACTAATATGATTTCACATGTTGTAAATAATAATCAACCAATTAAATTTGATAGTTTTAAAGTTCGATCAAGTGATAGTTTATAGACATTAATTGATAAAAAGTTAATAAACTTGCCTCCTAACTAGTATAACCTTTCTCATAAAATTGAAATAGTTGAGAGAATATAATTTTTAAATTATCATCATATCAATGGACGTAGTGATAAAAATTGTTATGTATTGCAACAAAATATTGAACAACTTATACATAGAGAATTTATTAAATTTTGTATAGTTAATAATAGGTCAAGAAGGTATTCCTATCCATATTATTTTAATAATAATTATAGGAAGGCCGATATATCCCATGACACTCCTCTAAAGGAGAAAATGGTCACTCATGCTCCTATGAAAAGTTCCACTAGAAAAATATATTTTTCTAGCTCACATTATACAAGGATTAATATTCCACAAGGTGTTTCTATAAAGGAAGCAATGGTCATTAGAGACTTTATTAGATTTAAATTAAGGGAAGTCATTATTTTATATGATAAGGGAAAATTCAATTAATTTACAATTGGATTTTTAAGGAATTAAGATAGAATAACCTAGATTTATAGCATACACATAATTATCCAGATGCCATGGGGTGTATTATTATACCAATTAATATTAGACATATGACAATAGGTACATTATCATTTATAAATAAGGAAATTTTACAAGGCAATGTGATATTGAGATAATCATGATTACAATAATTGGAGAAAATTTTGATGACATTAATATGACTATATCCTTCACTTTCCTGAAAAGTTTGCTTACATATTAGAAATATGTGACAAATACAAATAAGAATATAATTACATCTCATGTATGGGTACTTGTTTATCTTAATTTGGTTTCAAAACCCTAATGTGATAGAAACTAATAGAATAATTTAAATTAATAAATATGTAACTCAAACATACATTTGAATGTAAAATATTGATATTTATTGCAATGATTTGAAAAAATGATTGCAATTAAATTATCATATGATAAATATAATAAGTAAAAAAAAATGGATGAGAACCTATATTTCATGGTTGACTTTATAATAGTGACTACATTCATTCATTATAAAATAAATAAATTAGACATGTGATTTATCTAGTTCATTAACTATATTTTTGTCTCTGCATGGACAATTTTATCAGATTTAGGTAAATCTCAACTATGATACTCACTTATGTTTATCAATAATGAATTGCAATAAAAAATGGGATGTGCTCGTATGGTTAGCTTCACCTATCTCTAAAATATTTATATGTGCAATGTTGAATCATAATTATGTGCATATATCCAAAAACAAACCTCCTTCATCTTGAAACCTTAGGTGTGTTTATGAGGGCTAGAAACATATAAAAAACCAATAAATTATAATGGGATAATATGTTCCCAATTACCCCTATTTGATTATTGACCAATATTACATATATGATAATATGAGGGAAACCAAGCTACACTTAGATCTCCCATCTAGTATGATTGTGTGCTTCTTAAATATGTGTATGCAACTAATGTTTTAGCTTTGAGACCTAAAAATACTTGATTTAAATTGGATTTGGTATGCTTAAAACTTGGATTGTGACTGCTGCTAGTGATAAATTCATATTTATGGAAGAATATGGAAATGCTTTGTTAATGTACAATAGTGTATAGATGTATACCAGATAAGTGCCAATTAATTTTCAAATGAGGTCTTGATTTCTATATATATATATATATATATATATATATATATATATATATATATATATATATATATATATATATATGAGTTTAATTGGTTAATATATCATGCCATCGACATGCTAGGTAGATGGGTCGACCCTAAGGAAAGGTTATATTTTTTAAATAAATTGATTTTGGGAGAGAGTTGATAATTTTAAGCCTAGTTCAGTATCAATTATAGATATTGACTAAATCTAGCATTACTAAACTATGTACAAGTAAGTTGAGAAAAGAATCTCAAGACATATATAGGATATTAAATAGGTTTGAAATAAATAGTGAGGTTCCTATAGGTGTGTAACAGTAAACTAAAGGGTAAAACTCAGAAAGAAGCATATACGTGTGAGAGAATGGTGGGTTAGGACCATATTTATGTGCATAAATTATACATGGTAAATGTATGTCAAGTATGTCATTCTCAAGTACTTAATAACATATTTTATTATCTATAAATGCCCACATTTTTTATAGTAATGTAATTTTTTATGTGGGTTTTATGCACAACCCAAGGATATTATGAGGTATCCTCTAATGTTTTAGGATAAATGAAAGGATTTCAATCCAAATCATGATTTACAAGGTATTAAATTCTATAGAAACATGTTGGTGGAATAGGGATGAGCAAAACTCATTATTTACCATGGGTGAGTCAGTTATGGATGAACCTATATATATATATATATATATATATATATATATATATATATATATATATATTTTAAATGGATGGAAAGATGATGGTTATAACTAAGGTGGATGAGACTTTGAAAAAAAAAATCAAAAAGAGGGAATGCAAGGGCAAAAAAGAGGTCTGTGGAACACACAAGATGAGACCTTTCAAGACCATTTCTTGAACTTAGGTAGGATAGGAAATTATAATACCAATGTTTACTATAAACTATTATATCACACTAAAAATAAACATAGTTATGAGTCAAAGGAAACCAAAAAATGGTAAACTTAAACATGCATAACCAAAGGTTTCCATGTTTGTTAGATTGTTCTTGCACATATACAAAAGAAGATTATAATCAACATGCAAAAGGCATTAAAATAAATAACTATATTAGAAAGATAACTCATGCATAAACAAATAATTAAGATACCATAATGATAACACATCTTAAATAGTCCATATAATTGCAAAAGAATCATATTTTCACATCAAGAATAAAATTAAAGAAGTTCTCATAATTTCCTATTAATCTTAACATCTAAAATTATGCTCCCTTTGGACTGGGAGATTAGAAGTATAAAATTTTGGGATGGGGAAGGCCTCATATCTCAATAAAAATCTAAAAATACAAGTCCAAAAATAACATTGTATGCTAATCTCATGTAAATCATGCATGTACAACATTAATCACTTAGAATAGAATTCTTCATCTAAAAATACAATATATAAATGTTAAATAAATATGGAACTAATAGTTCCATCTAAACTAAACCTTTCAAATACATATTAATAATTAGATGGTGTTGATGTGGCACTATTTGAAGAATTTAAACTATGATAAAGATGAAATAGAAGATAATATGGATGGAATTAGAGTTGTAACCAAAATTATAATTGAATAGACACTAGAATTGGAAGTGAGATCAAAGTAGATGCAAGCGTTGGTGGAACTAAAGTTGGAACTTGTGCTAAAATTAGAATATATGTTTGACCTATTGATGAACCTAATGTAATTGCTAGTAGTGGGACATAAGCTGGTCCAGTTTAAGTATGCTCCAATGTGTATTTAGGAAGTTGAGTATTCTAAGGTGGGTTTGGAATGACCCCTACTACTAGAGTTACTTTCTTAGATACTTCCTTCTAAAGCTAAATTTCATGGATTATTTAGAAATTCATATCAATGGTTTTAAAATTGAGAAGAGATCTTTTGAGTAATTAGGGAGGATTTTTCATCAATTTATTATCTATACCCAATGCAAATCTAACCTCAATGTGTAGTGAATGTCCTTATAATTTTATCTCTTAAAAAATTAACCAAAAACATTACCTCATCATTGGTTTTATAAATAGTCGCCTTGATCTCCATTTTAAATCTGTCTAATGTTGCTTGATTTTTTTTTTCAAAAATGGGCATGGGCATCAATTTCCTCTATGGAGTGTTTACTTGAATGAATATTAATTCAGTTAAGATAGAGATAACTTCCCTATATTGGTTTAAAAATTATTGGACTAGATCCTACATCTCTTCACGCCATTCAAGTATACTATCCCTTTTTTCAACAATATATTTATGTGCCCAAAAAACCTTAGATGCTATCATTATATTATGGTGGGCATAAGCCTTATTTATTATTGATTATCTTATAAAACACACCTTTCCATCAATATATTTTATTTTACTAAAAATTTGAATTTTTTTTCCCTATTTGGGTTGGGAGGTGGCCTTTGTAAACCTTATTAAACCAATGGTATCAAATAAATTCTTAGTTATCACATGTAAATTATCCATTATCTCTTTGTAGAATTTTATGGTGCTCACCTCTAGCTATCTATGCACTGTTTAATAGAAATTCTAAACATTTCCTTGATAACCCCTATTTCTTATACAAAACTATAAGGGTATTCTCTAGTCCTATCAAGGCCTAAAGGATTCACATTCATTCTCTTTGTTAGGAAGAATATATCTTTGATTTTATCCATTTCTATTTTTCGGACCTTAGTCAACATCATTTGCCTTTTGAATTTTCTTAAAGTTCTTGTATGTATATCAAAATGAAATTTAACTATAGGTTTCTCAATTATCACCAAGTATTATCTTCCATGTTATTATTCCTATTATAATTTATTGATCCATGAAGGAATATACATGGAAACTTGTTACTTTGTTTACCCTATAGGTGATGCTTACTAATATTGTTGACCTAGATTATCTCCTTGAGTAGTTGAAGGGGATGTCCCAAGAGGTAGCATAACCTTTGGAGATGATGTCCCTACTATGGGAAAAGAAGGAATATCCTTCCCCTACTTTTAGACAAGTATATCTATGATATATTTGGCCTTCCCCTCTACTTTGTGCATTAAAATTATAGGTGTCTCCATATATGTGGCCCGGCCAATATCTATTTATATTTGTGTAGATGAACTAGGAGGGGTGATTTTTACAACAAAAATAGAGGTAGATACCAGATTTTCAAAATATAACCCTTGACTTGTTTTAGGGGACTAAGGACTGGTCATAATAAAAAAGAAATGTCACTAAGGTGATTAATAAATTTTTCAAATAGTTAGTGACAGAAGTATATGAAACCCCGAAATTCATATAAGTAGTGGCCATAGTATCCATTGTAGTAGGTTGGGTTGTGGAGGAAAAAATTGGTTATGCAGTAACCACTTGGGGTTGGGTTATTTGAACAAAATAATGTAAATAATTTAAATAATATGTCACACTAGTTGTAATTACATAAATTGAGGAAGTTTCCAAAGAATGTGGAATTGGAGAACTCACAACCAAAATAGGAATAGCTAGAGTATTAGATATTATAGCTGACATTGTTGTAGTCTAGTGGAGAGAATGGAGATGTAGTTAAGGATAACCCCTGTACTATAGATTATAGTTATGATTATGCCTCCCTTATTGCACATCCCTCTCTATCTGATAGTAGTTCAATAGATACCAAGTTAGTATCCCTTTGGTTGATCTCTTCATATCCTTCTATCAACTATGTTCCCCATGATGAGACACTTTACTTAGATAGTTATTCATTCTCTGGGTTTTATTATGTGGTCTCACTAATGGAACATGACTCTTAAATTTCTATCTTAGAGACCCATTATTCTTCATTGTCCATTTTTTATCTTCCTCTTCACTACCATAGACCATGATAGGGTCTGAATTTCATGTGCCCCTTCTCCCATCATCCCTCTCTTTAGGTACTTCTGCTAGTTTTTCCTTCAATTCCACCTTTTGAGGATAAATAGGTGGGATCTTGGAATTCCTTGTATATATAAGTATTATTTTGGTAATAATAGAGGTTGGCCCAGTAAGAGGTGGAATGTGAGATGGAGGAACTATAGTGGTAGTAGATGGTGATTGAGTGGAAAGGGCAGTCACTACTGGAATAATGACGTATGGTAAAACTATCTATCTAGTAGGTTAGGGTATTATTTTTGGTGGTGATACATAAAAACTAGTAATGTGTACTTGAGATAAAAATTAAGGAAGAGTTACCTATTATGTAATGGTTAGTGGTGGGAAATGCAACATATAAAATATACTAGCCATTCCACTTGGAGTTGTAGGCCTTTCTTATTTAACTATGTGTTGTGGGGAGACAACAAAAATTATGTGTAGGGAAAGTTAGAGGAATCTGCATTCTCTCTTTAACATGAGCTATCCTAGATGGGATAGCTTCTTCTTCTACTCTTGGTTATGATTGAGGAGGGGGTCCATGAATAGGTTTGAAACCCATTACTACTTCTCATCATTTTAGCATCTTATTTTATGATATTAGGATCATATTAGATCTTATGTGCCATAATCATAGACATGTTGGCTCTGTTCATTATAATAACCACTTAAAAATCATTTTCAACATTTATAAAAATGATGTCATGTCATAATCCTAATGCCCATAGTTGATCTTGATTTTTCTTTCATATTTCTTGAGGTGTGATTTGACATTCCCTCTAAGGTCCTAGTGCTTCTCGGGTGCCCATTTAAACCCATAATGTGTCTTGAATTTTCAAATAATTTACATGTGCTCCCAAATTATGTATTTCATTATGCCAATACTAAGAGGGATGGGATGAACAACTACCTACTTTGCCTTAATGTCTACACCATATGACAATTGAGTAGTAATTTCCTACTTAGTAACCTTATTAGATAAAATCCTTTATAGGTATAAAGTATGGGCTCTAGTACCTTATATTATTATTACTATTCAATTGAGGTAAAAAAAAATAGTAACCCATTTTTCAAAGACTTTTTTATTTGATTAGGAAACCTAGGCATATTATTTTAATAAATTTCTTAATAAACCATTCATGTTTTTATAGAACCTATGCACATAGAGAATGTTTAATTCATTGCATATCCTATTCTAAGGATAATATATTGATGGTTTAGAGGGTTAATATAATGGTGAGTGTATCATCATAGCTATGACATCTACTACATATGACATCATATTGAATTTGACATTTCAAAAAAAAATTGATTCTGATAATCAAGTTGGAGCTAATGATCTCTCCAATTGCTATGAATTTTTTGGACATCATAATCAATTCCAATATAGAGAACCATATCTCATTAACATAGGAATTAGTCAAAAAACTTTATATTCTATTAAAAAAAAGCCACAATAATTCTTACCCTTAACCTAAATATAGTGATAAGAATGGCAGAGGTGGGTCTTTAGACTATAAAGTTTCTTGGGTTACCAACCCATTCCTACAAATTATTTCTAAAATTATTATTGAGATTTTTTGGATCACAAATCCATGTTGATTATTTAGAGAACTTAAACATTTTAGTTTTGAATTCATTCAACAATTAGCAGTTCCTCAATATCTCTTGATGGTTTGGCTTTTTTAGCCTTTTCTTTCTTTGGGCCCCTTTTCTCAAAATTAAGTGACAACCTCCTTCCACTTTCTCCATGTGGTATCCTGATGCTCACCGAACTTGGGGAAACCTTCATTACCCTTAAGAGGAGTGATGACTCAACATGTGTCAGTCCTGTTCTCCTCAAAGTTTTTATATTTTGATCGGGCCTCAAAGTAGCACCATTGGTTGGTAGGACTAGGGTGGCCCATAAATTAATTAATGTAGGATTTAAATGTGTATTTTCCATGTCGCATACTTGTGCTCATTTTGGTGAGTGTATGCTTTGCTTTCTTAGGAGTGCTAGCTTGACACATGGTGCTCCTACACTCAATAATTCTAATAAATACCTCAGCCCCTCTAGAGAAGCACCAACTTAGTGTGTGTCATCTTTGTGCTTATCTAAAGATAATGTTAGTTTGTAAAAGATTGAGAGAGTGCTATTAGAGGAAGACATGGGTCCCTCCTTTTGATCAAGATTTTTAAACACTTTAAGATTCACCTAAAGTGTGATATTTTAAGTTTAGAGGGGACCAAGGCCACTAAAAATTACATAAGCAAATAACTCTAGGAGTAGAAAATGGTGCTAGCTCACTTATCCTAAGCATAGTGGCCATAACAAGAAGAGATAGTTATACCATATCTAGGATATAGGGGTAACTACACTCATGAGTTCTAAATCACTTTTAGTTACAATGGCATTATGGGCATGAGTGGTGGAATATCTAGTTGTCATCTCTTAGAGTAGTCACTTAACCTATATATTCAAGGTTCTTCCTTTCTAGAAGGGGATAGAGATTATTAGTTTTTGCATTCTTATTTCTATGAACAACCAATTGTAATAGACTAGGTATAGTAGCAGTTAGAGTTTTTTCATTCTATAACCTTAGCAGGTGCACCTCATGGAGTTTAGTGGATGCTTTGTATGTACCTTCTATATCCTTCTATATTTTGTTCCCTATCCATAAATAAGAGAATGTGATGTTATGTACTATTTGGGATTAAAACTATATATGTCTAATATCTCTTTTCTTCTATTTCTATAGTGTAGATCTTTGTTTATTCTATAGATCTTAATTCATGCTTTTAATCTCCTTTATGATCTATGGTGTTTAGAGGTTTATAATATTTAATGCAAGTTTACATTAATATTTCAAATCTTTTGGGACATCACCCTAGGTTAGATTTACTTTCATATTATTTAATATTTTTTCTTCTACCCCTTTCCACCCCCCAAACTAAATGAAGAGCCAACTTATAAAATCCTAGAGGTCATTTTATAGAATGCATTTGATCCCACATCTATAAAAATTCCCATAGATTTTTGTCTAACCTGAATCAAAATATTTAGGAATCAATAGTTTAAATCATTTTTGGCATGCCTAGTGGGACTGATCTACTAGTTTTCTAGGCTAGAAACTCAAGTTTATGAGCTGTAGGCCCATAACAAGGTCACATATTATGAGTAATATAAATTTGATAATACCAATTTTGGGGGTTGCAAATCACCAAAGATCTCTAGGATATAACATTTTACAACAATAATAATGACCACATAAATAATAACAAATGGTGCATCCTTCACCAAGGAATTTTGTGTCATGGGATAGTGGTATCTCCCTGATCCCATCGACACCCTTAGCCCAATGGGACCCCATACATTCAAATTCTTTGAAAACACTCCTCAAGATTTTTTGGGAAGATTTCAAGATGACATCTAATCACCTCTAAGATTTGGTGAATTTGTGCACCATCCACTATGTTAACACTCAAAATGTAGAATTGAGGCTAATAGAAACTATTTTAAAGGATGATCTCTTAATTATTATAAATCTTTGCCAACCAACTCTATCACCACCTAGGATTACCTAGGTGATAGATTATTTGAGTGATTTAATGAAAACATAGACTGATATTCCCTCTTTTAGTAATTAATAACCATCAAAAGGGGCCTATAAGAAGCCATGGTTAATTTCAACACCAGATTTGAAAAGACCTATTAAAGAATCCCAGTGGTGGCTTGCCCACATATGGGCATGGCCATTATATTTTATTTAAAGGCACTTAATTCTGATATTGTAGTTATAATCTAGTCGCTTGGAGGCTAGACACTATAAGATGCATATGACATCATGGTGAGGGAAGAGAACAAACTGATTGATGCAAGTAGAATTCCCCTATGGCCACAAATGTTAATTTTCCTTGAGATATCATTTCCTTTAAAAGAAGAAATTCCTATCACTTTAAGAGCCCCACCTCCTTCCATGTATGCATACCCACCCACTCATGAAATCACATCTACTACATCCTCATTAGCTACTGAGATGAATGATATTAAGAGTATCTTGATGAACTTATCTAATGAGATTATAAATCTAAAAAGGTACCATGATATTCCTCTAAAGCCCTCTTAGAATAAATACCAAGAAATAAGACTCCTATACAAGTAGAATTAGTACCAAGAGAGGTAATGACCAAACTACCAAGGGATGAACAACCAAGCATTGAATCATAAGACACATCCTATAAATCAGATAGTTGTGATCCTAGATATATTATGTATAATATCATCAAACATAAACAAAGAACTGGTGGCTAGCTATAATAACTTGGCCAATGACTCTAAATCATGGTGTTTCCCTTGTAATGAACCTCATGGTCCCCAAAATTATCCATGGGGAAAATTACAATAGAAAATCATTGAACATAGATGGTAGGGAAATGCTCTAGATTTAGCTTATACATACCAATCCTTGGGAGATGAAAACACTATCTTGGTGGTGCAAATACAATGAATATCCCTAGAACAAGAGGAATAAATAGTTTTAAAACACACACTATTCTTATGGGTAAAAGATGAAGATTTGGTATTTTCAATGAAGTTTCCATGTATAGACTCCCGCAAGTGCAATCCAACTACTTCACATGATCAAAGAAAAGACTAGTTAAGAGCCTTGAAGCTTCCATAAGGACCAAATCAACCTTTGAAAAGGCTCCATCACCTCAATCTCTACTTTTAGTTTATCAAAGGTATGGTAAGTATAAAACAAGATAAAAAACCTTGAGGTCCCATCCCTAAATTCATATAGTGTGGTGGAGCAACTAAAGAAGGCACCAACCAATGTTTCCCTTTGGGATGTCCTATCCATCCTTGAATAGAAGACCTTGATAAATAAAGCCTTAGAAGAAAAGGAGGAGCCATTTCAAAACAAATCACCCATAAATCATGTGAAGGAAAAAGGGAAGGAAACCAACATGAGTGTGTAACCTTAGGTACCCTCTACATTTGTTAATACCAAGGAAGGGGTAAGTAAATCAAAGCTTTCTCTATTTTATCTAACTTTGATTATGGGTAAGAAACTATTGTAAAACTCCATATCAATTCAGACGCAAGTAGATGGTGATGCACAAACAAATAGATAACACACTATAATTGAAGTATGAGCCCTTAAATAAGGGAGTGATACATATAGATGGAAAAAAGGTTCAAACCTTAAGAATCATCTATGATCTTCCTCTCACATTGTACTCTTGACCAAACATCACTGTACCATAAGATATTTTCGTGATAGACATTCCACTTTTCTTTAGGCTATATTTATCAAGAGATTTCACCACCAATATTATCATATATATGTCATTGGACTAGTCCCATCTAATCCTAAGGAACAAACATGGTTTAAATCTAATTTTTTATCTAATCTCCTCCACCTAGAGCATATAATGGAAAATTTTGAAGCAACACACACCTATTTCTCAAAGATAGAGACACATTATGTAGAGATGATCGAAGGAGAAAAGTTGATAGATAATAGAATTCCTAAAGAAGAGGCCCTCATCAACAATTTCAATGATAATGACCCATTCACAATCTTTGATGCCACCAGTTTTGGGACCTTTATCATCCATGATGAAGATCAAGTCATTCATGAGGTTGTAAGGAAGAAAAAATACTAGAGTAAGAGGGCAAAAGATGAGTCCAAACTCTTGACTCTGCATTTCAATGGTGAAAAATTCAAGATTATCTCTAGAGTCAGTATCCAACTACCATCTCCCTCTACAGAGGAGATACTTAGAGATTTTTATTTTTAGTTGACTTATATAAACAATGAAGCAACATATGAGGCTTTGGTCCATGGTTTTAGCCTTGTTGAATGAATGGGTGTAAAACATTTGAAGGCATTTGGTGACTCTGAATTAGTTGTAAGATAGGTAATATGGTTGGATATCATAAAGAGCATGCGTATGAGGTCTTACCATCACCACATCTAGGACTTAATTGAATCCTTCAAGGCCTTCAACATTTAAGTCATCCCAAGGGCCACAAACATAAAAGTTGATAGAATGGAAATAATGGGTTCTCAATTTGACCCAATGATAGACCTGTTCACTAATGAATAGGTAGTGTAGGTCACCATCAAGCCCATAATCCCAAAAATGACCAAAATTGGTAGGCATTTGAGAGTGATGCTCAAATTTTAATGTTCCTCCAACAATGTTACAAATTCAAAAATAAACTATAGCCAAATATTAAGGAGGCATAAACAGACGAAATCATGTCGTTGAAGATGAACAAACTACCAAAGGGCCTCATCACTCTAGAAAACCTCTTCAAGATCAATGATGTGAGGAATGATAAACACAAGTTTGTTGTAGATAGGGGTGATTATTACAAAATCAATATTACAGGTAGAAAAAAGTTAAAATTTAGAAAAGAAGTTCCTTAGAGGGATAAGGAGTGGTTAGTTTTTTTTTTTTTTGACAAATACAAGTGTATCATCTCTTGGATTTATGATGACCTAAAAGGATATGATTGAGAGGTCATACAACATACCATTGACCTAGTAGAAGGAGCCAAAGCCGTCTAATCAAAGTAATGACTAGTAAACCCAAAGATCAAATCCTTGATGGCCCAAGAGATTAGGAAACTAATTTATTAAAGGATTATATATTTGATCAAGAATTCAACTTAGGTATCTAACTTGGTCTCAATTTAGAATAAAAGTAGGGAAATCTGATTATGTGTGGATTTTTGAGATCTAAACAAGGCATCCTTAAAATATCATTACCCTCTCCCTTCTAAAGAGTAGATCCTTCAGATGGTAGCAGGTGTAGAGATGTTTTCCCTTTTAGATGGATTCTTTGAGTACAATAAAGTGTGTGTAAAAGAGGATGATCAACACAAAACCAGCTTCACTAAAAAGTTGGGAACCTTTGCATATGTGAAGATGCCTTTTGGCCTAGTCAATACCAGGAAAACATTTCAATGAGTGATAGATGTAGCCTTCAAAGGCCTGATCAATAAGATTATCCTAATCTACCTCAATGACATCATTGTATTTTTAAAAAGAAAGGAAGACCACTTCAACAATTTGGATAAAGTCTTCCAAATGTGTTAAGAATTCAAGGTGTCTTTAAACCTTAAGAAATGCATCTTTGGAGTCCTCAGGGTAAGGTACTTGGATACATAATATCTAAGGATGGGATTACTATCAACCTAGAGAGGATAAAATCCATAAGAAACTTGGACTTGCTGGTAAACAAGAATGGAATCCAATCTTTCCTTGAGAAGATCAATTTTATTAGTAGATTCATATCATACTTCATCAGATTTGTTAGATCGATCATGTTAATACTAAAAAAGGACTAGGCCTTGAAATGGATGCCCAAAGGGAGAGCAACATTTGAAAAAAAAAAAAATTATCCACCATGACCATACTTATCAACCCCAATTTTTCCAAATATTTCATTATGTATGTATATGAGAGTGATCATATCCTTGTAGTCATGTTAACTCTAAAGGAAGAGGAGGGCAGAGAAGAGCACCCTATCATGTTTTCTTTTATAATGCTACATGGATATGAAGTCGAGTATAACTTTATAGAAAGGCAAGCCTTTGCCATTATCAAGGGCCTTAAAAAGTCTAGGCACCTTTTAGTGGTAAATAAGATAATGGTGTAAATCATGCATTTCAGTGCTCATGAGTATATCATGGAAGGAGAAATTATAGAGAACAAGGCCAACTAGATCACTAGTATCTTAGAATATGACATAGAATTTAGGCCAACCAAGGTAATTATAGGAAATGGAATCTATGAGTACCTGGCCTAGTGCATAGATCTCCCAATGGAAGACCAAAACATACTAGAGACAACCTTAGTGAACCATTTTAATGTTGAAGAATCTTGGGTGAATAACTTGGTCTACTTCATACAAATTGGTAGGTATCTTGATGGTCTCCCTACACATAAACGATGTTTTTATAGATTACAAGGGTCTAGCTATACACTATTCTAAGAAATCCTATTCAAGAGGAATTTTAATGGGGACTTCCTTAGGTGCATTAACAAGCCTTAAGCAGAAAGGATTTTGTAAGACATGTATTTTTACCCCCTTGAGTGACCATTTCTTGGTGAAAACTACTATGACCAGATCATGTAGTCATTATACTATTGGCCAACCATGTTCATGAACTATCATCAGGAAGTTAAAAGGTACAAAAAATACCAATTCTTCATTGGGAAGAGGAAAAACATGGCCATGCCTCTCAATCTAATTATGGCCAATGAGACCTTTACTTAATGGGGTTTATATTTCATAAAAATCATCATCCTAGTCTCCAACATGGGTCATAAGTAGATACTGATGGCCATTAATTACTTTACCAGGTGAACCAAGGAAATCTCATTGAAGGATGACATTGAGAATGTGAATCTCAATTTTTATGAAGAGATCATCACTAGATTTGGCTCATTAAAAATGATCATTTTAGATAAGGTGAAAGCCTTCATCACATCCAAAATCTCTAAATTCATACTCTATAATGGTGTTTTTTGAAGACTTCATCTAACTACTACCAATAGGGGAATAGATTGGTAGAGTCTACAAATAGAAACTTAATCTAATTAATAAAAATAATGGGTAATGATAAGCAAAGGGACTAGCACTTGTATGTGAGAATATCTCTATGGGTGGACTACATCACCCCCAAGTAGATCTTGAATTTTTTTGTATGAACTTGTATATAAGAAGGAAGTGGTGATGTTAGTGTCTTTAGAAATCCCCATGCAATAGCTCTTGAAGGCTATAAGGATTGAAGAGAATGGAGAAATAGAGGTTCAGATTGCCAAATTACTCAAACTCTAAGAAATAATGGAGTTGGTAGGTGATGCAAATATTGTTTGATAATAAGCAATAAAGTGATGGTTCAACAAAAAATTGTTAGACCTAAGATTCAAACTCAAAGACCTAGTCCTTAAATATGATCAGTGAGCTGTAAAACTATAGTAACATGGTAAATTTTATTCCCTATGGAGAGGGCCTTTTTGCATCATTGGTGATAGATAGGGAAATGCTTTTGGGTTAGAAGATTTAGATGGCAATAACTTAGAGATCCCCATCAATGGGATCAACTTGAAGCACTTTAATTAACTTCCTACCATCCCTTGTACATAATTAGATAGTTTCTTTTCCTTGTTATTGTTTCCCTTATTATGTTTCCTTTCTTTTTTGCTGTTTCCTTTCCAAATAAGTGTCATTGGCACAAGTGGCTGGTTAGACCACCATGCATCCTCTCCCTGATCTCTCCACATCTTCATAGCATTATTTGAAAGATGGATATCTGCCTACTTCCTCTATCATTAATGTTAAATGATCCATTATGCATGATTCCTAATAATGATCACCATAAATCTCTTGAGAGTGGCCCTTTGATCATGCATGCTACTCTTACCATTTATGAGGGTGCTCATTTTGAATTTTCCATGATGAGCCTCCTCCCAGTGCAACTAGTGCATAAATATACCATCTCTTGATTGAATACAAACACTTGACTCTTTGTGATTTTGAAGAGAGAATTAAGTAGATGAAACAAGAAAAAAGAGGAAGCTTGAGGATTGAAAGGAGTGACAAATAATTGTTGACCTAGAGGAAATAGAGAGAGATATTTTAAACTGATATTTATCTATTTAGACTATGGAAGCTTCTACAACCTCTTGAGGAAGTGGGAAGCACCCTTAAAAATAAATAACCCATGGTTTGAGTAGTGGAATAACCCCTCCTCCCATGTATACCATGAACAAGTCCTATGCTTCAGCAACTATCCAATAAAAAAAATAAAGGTACCAAATACCATGTAGGTAACCAAGGGACCTTGCAAAGACAAGGCTTTGGTGATTGACTTTATGGATGAAATATTTAATCCAAATCTATCTCATAATCCTAATAATCTAAGGGAGGGTGCTTATGGACAAAATCTCAATAGGATCAATAGTAAGGAGTATACCTCCTTTAGGTGTAAAATATGGAATTACACATTAGTGCAACATATGGTTCCCTACATACACCTTTACCTTGAGATCGTCACCCTTTGTGCCAAAAAAAATTGTGCTAGAACTGACATAATCATAGGTGATGCCTATTTGAGGGTTAATATTAGTGTAGATGATGTTAGGGTAATGCTCTAACTCCAACTTGATCCTAATGATATCATCTATAGCATAAAAATCCTCCAAAACATATGAGATTCCCAAGTAAAAGATAAGGCATGCTTCCTTGGGTCTCTTCTCAACTAAAAGATCATGAAGATGCCTCCCATGCCCCTTCACCTATTGACTTTCCCTAAAAAACATGTAAAAGATACTCTATCCATGATGACATTTATTTTGGACATAGATACTAATGTTAATGTCAAGGAGTTCTAGTTGGGCATGATCTTCCTCATGACCATGATAGAAAAGGCAGAAAGATTCAAGATGGACTTTGTTAAAACCATAGCCTCTAATATGAGAGCTAATATAAAAAAATTCTTAGTAACAGGTGATTTTTGGTATCCATATTACCTCATGCACCTAATTCTATACAAACACTCCAAATTCTTCTCCAAGCACCTACATTTAAACACTATGGATATAAATGTTTTCCCTAATATAGTAGCCCCAGTCACCATATGGACTCACATCCTATCAATCATTAGAGACTACTATGAGTTATTGAAGTAGTTTATGGCTCTAGTTATCATATGCATTAGAGGGTAAGATGTCATTCCCTAGATGATAGATGAGCAGGAGGCATGGATCATGAGTAGCAAGGTCCTAGTTGACTAGTTTTAGGGGGGCTATTTTCATTCATTTGAGTACATGGGTTTATAGGAGAGCCCTTTTAGATCCCCCATATGCTAATTAACAAGACCCTAACCCTTGAGTTGGCTCGATAACATGATATAGTGGATTTCATCTATGGGGTAGGCAAGAATAAAAAGGGGTTTTATGACACTCCTTTTTCAAGAGGTAGCATCATAGTGCAAAAAAGGCACTAGAGACATCTCCTCATGACTAAGCTAGTGGAGCTAGGCCTTAACCCAATATATGATTGAGGGAATTATGACCTAATAGGGTATGTAGTAGATTTGAAGATTGCCAATGCACATAGGCACTAGGCTCAAACCTACTTAGAGTAGAGGAAGACACCCAAAGAAGACCTCCCTTAAATTTACATGGACCTGGCCCTGATTTCACAAGATGTCTCCAAATCATGGGAGTATTTATATGATAAATTTTGAGTTTTTAACCCTACCAAGAAGTTATGAAAGGTGATGAAGCACTATTTGAATGACTTAGGTTGGAGTAAAGATAAGAAATCTTCCTTCTTGAAGTATAGATATGAGATTGGAAAACCACATGCTAGTTTGTATAAGAACACCCTAGATGATAAATTAGAGAAGCTATGGGATGAATCCCATCTAGAAGAGGGCACATCAAAGGAGGAATCCACACCAGAGATTAAGGTAGGAGGAGATGATGAAGAATAATATACCCCTAAAGAGGAGGTATAAGACACCTCTCCAGAAAAAGAATCAATAAAAGTAGAAGTCATGGTGGTCCAAACCCCTCCGACATGGCCATTGCCTATGTTCCCATATGTTACAACTCCATAATAGCAACAAGTTCCATCTAGGCACCTCATGGCTGGGACATCCTAGCTCAATTAGACTAAGGCCCCTATTTCAAGCCCATAGATGGACACTCCACAAAAGAATATTCACTTTATAGGTCCCCTTCTTTCTACATCCACCTCTTTTTCTACTTCCCCTTCTCCTTCCATAGCTCCACCACAAGTTATGGCATCAACTACCACACAATCAAGTACTCTAGCTCCTCCTGTCACCTCCTCATTAGACCTAATGATCACATAAAATTTTACACCAATTTTTATATCCCAAATTGACACTACCTTATCCCCAATATTATCCTCATCCACCCAACCCACTGTTAGGGCTACCTACTTCTCTTTTGCCATTCCCATCTCCTCCCACATGCCATTCCTCACTCCCCCACATTTATCATCCACCTCATCGTCACTCACTTCATATTTACCATTCTCTCCACCCTATGGGATACCACCTTTTTCCTCTTCATACTTCATTTTCATTCACTCACTTCTATAGAAGCAAGGTCCGTTACTTCATAGTAGTAGTTATCTATCCCATTTTTACTATCACAAAGAATCCCCTTTATGAGAGAAATCATTCAAGTGCTAAATCAATATTAACAATAGGTATAACTAGAAAGGGCATCATAAATATCCTAGATGGAAAATAAATGGGGAAAGTAGGCCAAGGATGATTCTCACCCAACATGAAATCATTCTATGACCCTAGATAGCAATCCTTCTTGGTCATTCATATGATCACCTAAGTAGCCAAGCCCAAAGAATAGATGTATCCTAGAGATTACACCATCCAATCCATTAGGATTAACCTTAGTCAAGCTTGACCCACTAATAGGGTTGATATTATGAAGGAAACATATAATTTCATGACTAAAAACTACATTAATATAACCCATTAATTGGATAAAACCAAGAAAGAACTTGCCAAGGTCAAGACCATGGCTGACCACCTCAATATTGAGGCTAAAGATAAGGACACCAACCTTAACTAGGCAAGGACCAACATCCAAGACTATGTCATAATGAAAATATTCTAATTTGAAGATAAAAAGTAAATGGATGTCGAAACTAGATTGTAATAGATGGAGATAGAGTTGGCTATAGTTCACAAGAAGCTCTTTGATGTAAACTAGGTGCTCCAACTACTACAAAACTCTATATAGAAAGACTCCTCAATCAAGGACTAAGAGATTGAAAAACTAAATAATGACCTTTCCACTCATTTTCAAGTCATATAAATCCTTCTCCTAATCTAGAAACTATACAAATCCTATTGGGATAGGGTCAAGATCATGGTAGCAAACTTGAAGATGATACTTGCTTTCATTATAGATACATAGAATTTGGCTTCTCATGTGAACTCATTTGTGGATCAATTAATTAAATTCATCACCCCTAAGGCTTCAAACTCACAAATCCTTATTCAAAATATCTAAAACACATCTCTGAAAATTCTACAAGCAATAGGGGTGGATGAATGAAGGCAGGCAATGGTGAAAGTAAATGAGTTCCTAGGTTGTAATAAGGTGGTGACCAAATGCAAGGCATTCCTTAATTCCTTGGAGAAAGTGGTCCAAGAAAGGAAGGGATTCATAGAGTAATTAGTCTAATTAGAAAT
The DNA here is from genome assembly GCA_037957365.1 of Torreya grandis. Lineage (NCBI taxonomy): Eukaryota > Viridiplantae > Streptophyta > Pinopsida > Cupressales > Taxaceae > Torreya > Torreya grandis. Next base: position 1,665,284 of record JARHVA010002904.1, read on the forward strand.
CTCCTCTCCTTTCTTGGCCAACAAAAACATCTTCCTTAATGACCATATTAGGTAAATGCTTGAGCATAAGAAAAATGACCAAACCATCTTCATGACTCTCAATCAAATGCCAGATACCTATAAAGTGGAGAATATTTTAAACTCACTTTCCTAGTTAAATTTCTAAACATTATAAGTGGTCAAAGGCTTGGGGAACATCCCCTTTTAGGATATAATTGATTTTAATAGAGCCTTTGAGGCTCTTAATATAAAGGCCCAACCAAAGGAAGAAGAATAGGTAGCATTACAGATGGCCTTTTAAAAGTTGTAATCATCCATCTTATTCCTAGTTTTATAAATTTTTCTTCAACTAGTCGGAGAACTAGAAGTTTTGGGTTCTTTCATTTGTAGGTGGACTCCCCAATGATTCACCAAGAACTATGGATCATAAATCCATATTAATTAGTTTGGATTAGTTTGATTTGTAGCTTTGGATTCAATTGATAGTTGGTAGTTCCTCAGCAACTCTCAATGCTTTCCCCTTTTGGCCCTTTCTTTATTTGGGACCCTTTTCTCAAAAAATTTCTAAGTGATAGCCTCCTTATACTTCCTCCATGTGGCATACTGATGCTCACCTAGCTTGGGGAAACCTTCTTTCCCCTCAAGAGGAGTGATGGCTTGACACATGTTAGCCTCATACTCCTCAAAGTTTTTCTATTTTGGTTAGACCTCAGAATAGTGAAATTGGTTAGTGGGACTAAGGGGCCCACATAAAAGTTAATTCATGATTCAAATTTAATTTTTCCATGTGGCATTCTCACACTCATTTTGGTCAGTGTATACTTTGATTTCTTAGGAGTGCTAGCCTGACACATGGCACTCCTACGCTCAATCATGCCAATAAAAGCCTCAACCCCTTTGAAGAAGCATCAAATTGACATGTGTCATCTCTACACTTATCCAAGGAGAATGTTAGTTTGCCAGAGATTAATAGAGCACCATTGGACCAAGATGTGGGTCCCTCCTTTTGAGAAAGTTTTTGAAACACTTTAAGATTTACCTAAAGTGTAACATTTTAAGTTTGGAGGGAACCAAGGTTGCTAAAAATGGCATAAATAGATGGATCCAAGAGAAGACACATGGATCACCTCACTTATCCTAAGTATAGTGGCCATAATATGAAGATATAGTTATGTCATATCTAGGATATGAGGGTAGCTACACTCATGAGTTCCAGATCACTTTCAGTTGTAATAACATCATGGGCACAATTGGTGGAATCTCCATATGTCATCTCTTCTAGCAGTTTCTTCACCTATATATTTGAGGTTCTCCAAAATAAATAGGACATGATGTTATGTGTTATTTGGGGTTAAAACTATCTCTATCTGCTATCTCTTTGCTTCTACTTCTATAATGTAGATCTTTGTTTATGTTGTAGATCTTAATTCAAGCTTTTAAGTTCCTTTACAATATATGGTGTTTGAAGGTTTGAATTATTTTATAAAAGTTTACATTAATATTTCAAATATTCTGATGCATCAGCCTAGGTTATATTTAATTTCATATTGTTTTCTATTTTTACTTCTACCCCTTTCCACCCCCCAAACTGAATGAAGAGCCAACTTCTAAAATCCTTGAGGTCACTTTATAGACTGTATTTGGTCCCACATCTATAAAGCTTTCCATAGATTGTTGTCTAACCTAAAGTGAAAGTTTTAGGCATAAAAAAAACCATGTGTTTATAATATCTTATCTATATGTCATGTTAGGCATCAAAATTCTATGCTACTTATTGAAGGCATTGCCACTGATATATGCAGCTAGTGTTTTGCTTATCTTGAAGTGTAATATTTTTATAGAAATTTCACCATTCATAAAAATAAAATAAAAATAGGCTTATGCATGGAATTACCTTGAGATTGGCTAATGTATTATAGATACCAACTAATTTTATGGCCAATAGGTCATATCCATATCTTTGCATGAAGATAGACAATTTATCTTTAGCTATATATGGTTGGGCTACCTCAACCACATACAAAATGGTAGAATAATACTTAAATTCACGGTTTACGGATGTAAAATCAAATATTGTATTATTATATTTAGTCAAAAATATAATAGAGTATGTAAAGAGAACTATAATATGAGCTAAAATTTCCATTGAATATCTATTTTTAAATGATATGTGAAAAGTCAAAAAAAATCATCACAAGAGAGCTCTGAATTCATAGT